>JAYRBV010109552.1:0-14530 GCA_036023255.1 Mitrocomella polydiademata | reverse complement strand
ACTCTTCAGTATCTCCATATGGAGTCTCTATTCTTATTCTGGCTGTTTTGTTCATTTCCAACACTATCTTTGCTTCTTTGACTTTTTTTTAGTAGCAGTAAGTATTCGCCAAAATTAAACCAAAAAAAATAATTTTGAAAATGTTTAATCTTTGGAAATTAAGTTTTAACGTTGTCTCTATACGACGACCTCAAATCAAGTAGTTTCACGTCTTCTTGAAACTTCACACTTTTGACTTAATGGAATTACTTATCGCTAACATCCAAACCGTCGTCGTGTGTATGCGTAAGGTCGCTATTATGGGCAGGATAATTTACTATTTTTTGGCTCTCCCTACATTCCCTCTGGAAAAGAAATACTATATAATTCTTGGTTTTGTAAATCTCATTTACACGAAATCATTTATTTTATAAGAATCATTGTCCAATAGCGTAAAATCATACTTTAAAACCACTTAAAAAAACAACACCCTAAAGTCTCATAATATATATACACAAAGCCTAATATACCTATTCATATTTACATTCATATACCTACTTTTTAAAATTGGCATATCCTAACTAAATAAAAGTAAAAATAATCAAAAGCGCTGTCATTCACAAGTTATCAAGTGAGTACGCGCATGCGCACTTGATCAACTCGAATTCAAGATAATTCTTTTACGTTACGAACATAAGAAATCTTTATCAGAGACAGAATCTAACCCCTCAAAAAAATAAAAAGCCACATCAAGTCTGACGAAAAAGAGATTATACTTAAAAATAAAATTCATCACTGCTCGAATTTTTAACCTAGCATCGAAATTTCCTAAGTACCAATCTAAAAAGTTTTCAAGATTTTTTTACTAATAATATATAAAGCTTCTTAGTGTAAAAATAATTATTAATATATGTGTAATAAAAATCTTATACATGTTTAAAAACTTTTTTAATGAATATATTCACAAACCAATACAATTATTATAAAAAGAATCACCTCAAAAAAAAATTACTTTGTACAAGTTAAAAGTTTTCAATTTACACAAGCCCTTTTGAGGACCTACTTAAAACCAAACAAAGAAAAACAACTCTAGCTAAGAATACCCCTCCCCCACCCCTAAATTTAGAGTTGTTAAACATGTCATTGTACTCAAAGCCTCTTTCTAATATCCTTTTTGTTTCTTTGTTAGCATGCTGATTTGTCATGTCAGTCTGTCTCAATATTTTCGATTTTTCCGGATAGGCGAAACGTAGCTAGGAGACGGGCCCTTTCTTGCATCGGCATTGATAGGTGTGGCATGTCTGGTGACCGTCAACCCGGGGTCGGTGGTAGGGGTCAACATACTCCCGTTTAAATATTTCTCTGACGATAAACTTCGTGTAATGGGAGACACGGACTTGGTGCGCCTCGGGAACGGCGTGGAACTTGTGAAGGACGTCTTTTCGTGGAAAGATTCGACCGTGTCGTCCAACTTCTGCGACTCGCGCTCGAGCACGCGGAGTTCGGCACCGCTCGATACTTCGTTTAACGACGACGAAAGTTTCATGCGGAGGTCACGCATTTCGTCGTTCTTCTGGCTGGTGCGAGTGATGAAGGATTGCTTCTGTTGCATTTCTTTGGCGAGTTGGTCTTTGAGCGTGTTCACCTGCTCTTCAAGTCCGCGCGTTCGCTGCTTGTGTGCTCGTTCGCGCGCCCCGTGTGTACGCTCAAGATGTATCTGAGCGTTCTTGTTTCGTTCAGCCTCGCGCTCCAATTCCTCTCTATGACGTGCTGTAATTTCCATAATCCTAAAATGATAAAAAATCACAGGTTGTCAGACCTAAACGATTCGAAAGGAAAGTACAAGAATTTTAAGAAGGAAAGTCGTAAAAAACAAGTTCTTAAAGAAAAGAAAATCTTATTTGGAAAGCCTTGCTGTGATCTAGAGCTTAAAGACGGTGAGTCTAATGTTAGACATGGCTAATTTTTTTCACCTCCTCGAGCTTATTCAATACCTAAAACAATACTCACTTTTTTGATTGGTTTTGTTCTTTTTCATCGAGGACTTGTTGTAGTTGGCTGACCTGTATACGCATCTCATTCGCGTCGTGCTCGTTCACAGCAAACGAACGATCAATTTCTGACTTTTCAGCTCGGGTACGATTCAATTCATCATCGATGTACTGTTTGTCTCTTTCGATCTGAAAATTTAGAAAAACAAAAATCATTACAAGTTCATTCCTCTCGGTTTCCGATCCCAGCCAATGGTAAGAAAGATGTTTGTTTTTCTTTCATAGTCAAATCATTCATACCTTGATGAAGGTGACACGAAAATTTTGACCGACCTTCTTTTCTAAGTTTTATTATTAATTTTCGGAAAAAGAATGAAAATTGTCCATTAGAACAAATGATGAGTTAATTACCCTTTCAACAGAAGCCTTCAGTAACTTCTTTTCCTTTTCTGCTTTCAACGTTACTCTTTCTAATTCTCGCTTTTCTTGTTCCGTTTGCGACAGGGCGCGTTGTTGCTGTGCTAATCGATCTTGAAGACTTCGTTTCTCCTCCTATAAACCACATAGAAAAATATATATTACATATTTTGTACAAAGTACCACTGTTGAAAGTGCCAGCATTCTCACGAACCCTATTGCCTCGACAGCTCAGGGACTTAAACCTGGGATCGTTTCATGTGCACCACGGGCTCTTATCAGGGAAAATCAGAAAATTGGGAAAAATACAAATTACTGAACACAGCACTCCACATATACCATCCTAATTCAGATAAGATGGGTGTGTGGTGTGTAGAATACACACCACTGAAACGAAAATTTTGATAAAAAATTCAAACACGGCAAAGAATTTTTCATTACCTGAACTCTAGTGATTTTTCCAGTTAAGTCTTGTTCGGAGTTCAATTTCTTTTGTATACTTTGTGATGATTGGCGTAATTCACTTTCCAACTCGACTCGTTTGGTCTAAGGAAAAAAAAAAGAAGAGACGGCATATTATTTCCTAGACCAGGAACCTTAGCTAGGCAGCGACAACTACCAGAATATACTTTTTACATTGACTAAAAAAAATTATAAGTTTACCCTGTAATAAGGGAATGTGATTGTCCAGTAGGTACAGTATACGCAATCCAATAAGAAAAATAGATAAATTACCTCTGCCTCGGAAACGTTTGTTTTCATCGAAGATATGGTTTCGTTGCACGACTCGATTTTCCGTTTGTTCTCTTGATGTTTCGATTTCAACGTGTCGAACTTCTCTTCCAGCACCTGTTTCTCTTGTTCGGTGGTCAATAAAACTTTCTGCACTTGTTGGAGTTTGTCTTGGAGTGCTTGGGTGGTGGATGAGGTGTCGTTGAGGTTGATCGACAACTCGTTGACTTTCTCCTTGAACATTCGTTCTTGGTCAGTCGTCTTCGTCAGGGATGTGTTGAGACGGTCGATCTAAAAAGAGGAAGATAATGGATAATAAGTAAGATCCGCGTTTCATACTAAAAGATTCCTAAAAATAGATCAATAGTTTTTAAGTCACCACATTTTTCGCTGGCGAACATAGGAATACTTTCCAACAAGCGTAAGATGGATGGAAATAAGTAGGGTTCCGCATAGGATACTACTAGTTGTTGTAAACCAGTGTCTCAAGGATACAAGTAAGGAGTGAATTTGCAGCAAGCTGATTCATCTCTATAATAATTCAGTAGTGTAACCATTTCATAAGTAAGGATCTACATTGTATACTACTATGAAAAACTTGCTTGTTGTTGTTGACACTGGTTGTCTCCAAAATGTATTTATGGGTATATTGAATAAGGATCCACATTATAAACTACTTTAACGATACAGGAGATTCATATGTGTCGTTTTGAGAGCAGCTGCCAGGACACTGCAATGAAACACACCGACATTAAAAATATCTTAATTGGGTTTTCTACTTACCGTGATCTGCATAGAGGTGGCTTTTTGTTCGAGTTCTTGTTGGTTCCGTTGAAGTTGTTCGATGCGTTGTTTCATGGCTTGCTTCTCTGCTTCGGTACCGGTCAGTTGTTGACGAATTCTTTCCAAATCACCTAGAGGGAGGGAGGGAGGGAGGGAGGGAGGGAGGGAAGAAACGGGTTAAAAATAATAATTAGCTTTAAAATGCCATACCCGCCCTTTCTTTATTTTACCTTTTTACCTTTAAAAAGAGACGGACGGGCTCAGGGATTCAATCTTTGGATCCTTAGAAATATCGCGCCATGTGACTACCTTAGAACTATCAACTGTAAATCTTGTTATTATCAACAGTCTGAATTATAAGATTTCACCATGTTTTGTTTTATCCTTGAATGTTGAACAAGAGTGTAAAAAATTTCATGAAAACCCCAGGCTAACTTGAATTATGATCGGAAATAAACAAATGGCAAATTATAATAGAATCTAATTTTTTTGCTTGATGACAATATCATATCACCTACCTTCTAGGGCTTTTTTCTTCAAGTCCATACGAGTGACTCTTGATTCGGCGTTATCGATCTGCGACCTCATAGCCTCGCGTTCTTTCTCTCCGCGCGTCTCGTTCTTCTGACTCTTAGAGACCTTCTCGCGGAGCGCCCGTTTGTCTGTTTCCACTTGCGCGATACCAGTTTCCAGTGTCATGAGCTTGTCATTTAGCACTTTGCGTTCGCGCTCCAAGCGTCGTATTGTTTCTTCTTGTAGCATCAAGGCAGTCTGAGCACTACTCAGGCGACCATCAGCACCTCGCTTACCTGTGAAAGGAGCGAAAAAGGATTATATCAATTGAACAGTGGAACGGTTTCAAAACAATCCCTTCTACTAAATTAACTACAGTAGCAATCCATTTATTTATACAGGTCTTATTTTGTAATTGCAAAGAAAAAGAAAATCATCACATAGAGAAATACACAAGATGAGAAAGATATAAAAATTCCAGGAAAAAAAATGAAGATCAAATAATATTTATCAAGGAACACGAAAAAGTAATTTACCTTCTTCGGTATCTTCGAGATTCTTTTGTAAGATTTGGATGCGTTGCTCGCATTCGTTACGGTCCTTCTCCATATTTTCGACCTGTCGTTGCAATACACCTACTTTCGCCACCGATTCGTCTCTTTCACGTTCGAGGTCCTTCAACTTTTGCGCGAATTCTCGTAAAGCACTGCGGATGGACTCCGGGTCGATTTCGCTGGTCATGTCAAATGATGTCGAGCCTTCTCCTGGAAAAGAGAGAAGAAAAAAAATTGTCAAAAAGAAAAATTCACAAATCAAATTGTCAAATTGTCACTTCTCTACTTTCGTTTCGTTTTCAAACTGGGATTTAAACTTTACGCTGAGTATTGTGAGTGATTCATCGAAACCAGTACATTGATGTTAAATAAATTTATTAGGATGTATGAATCCACAAAAAATCAAACCTTTCCTTACCAGAGGTATCTTTCATGGAGCTTGATGCTGTCTCGTCATCAATATCTTCTTGAAATGACGAGGGCGTCTTATGGCGCCCGAAGGGCGTTTTTCGTTTTGGACTCCCGTTGCGTGTGGGCGAAGGTGACCTGAATAGAATCAAAAATGTTATATAGTTTTTCTGACCAAACAATGCTAGATGGGATAGCCGTCCCTCTATTTTTACCTTCTCGGAATTACTCAACGGAATTACTCAACGAGAAAGAGGGACGGGTGAAGATAAGGAATGAATCCTTTAATCTGATTGACTTAGAATATCAACTGTAAACATTGTTTTATCAACGACATCGCGAGAGAAGTTGAATAGGAATAAAGAATAGGAACGAACGTAGTCAACTCCTAGACGTTGCCTAAAACCATATTTAATGGATTCGATAGAGTATGATATTCAGACTAGACCGCAAACGGATCTACACTAAAAGTACGTAAGAATGTAAAGCAAGTCACAACATACACATTATTATACACCAGTAGCGCGGTGTCGTGTGCCGTATCAAAACAATTTTGAATTTTCTCTTCGGCGCCTTGTAAACGAGAATCAATGTCATCCAACGATTGCAAAAGTTTTTGGCACGTGGCATAAGAAGATAACATGATGATATTTTTGATTGGAAAAAAAAAACGAAGAAGAGAAAGGAAGCGAAAGAGCCAATCAGAAATGAGATTGGATTGTTCTGTTATGGCCTTCCTCTGAAGCGACCAACTTTCTTTTCGGCACTCGTCACGCGTCACGCATCACACATTCCTTTCCTGTGTGATCAAACAGCAATCAAAACTCTTTCCATACAAGCCTCACATAAAAAAAGTAGTTGTACTACCATCGCCTGTATGCTCAACTTGTCTCGCATACCTAGGCAGTTCATGCAAAACACCACCATTTTATGAATGATTAAGTGTTTACTTTATGTTTACTCTCATTTGCACCATGTTTTTAAAAAACAAGAATACATAATTGGGGGGGGGGGGGGTAGCTAGGAAACCTGGCTCTGACTCTTTCACTACCAAAAACACCAAACAAAGTATATAGGTTTCCTAGCTATGAGAGGGGGTTTCTAACCAGTAACCAATATTGTGTGCCGCACTGTCATATAGTTCGTATGTCGGTTTGAGACCATTCGTTCTTCTATAGAAAAGTCTGACAAATCGAGACAACTTTCATCAAGTGCCTCGTTCTTTTAAACACGTTTAAGAGGATTTTGACCGGTGGTCTCAAACCGACACATGAACGACCTCCTGTAATAGAAAAATGCCCCTTCATATGTATTTTGGTTTTCAAAAAACATGGTATTCATCAATAAACGTACATGTTTCATTTCGAACTTTCGACAAGCTGTCAGTGTTTTTTTTTTTGCTCAGTATGATTCATGACCCTAACAAATTTAGTCGTCGTGTGAAAAAGATTAATGTGTGGAATACCTTATCTTAAAATATGATGCTTTCCTTAATCGTGTTGCAATTCAGAAAATTCTTCCGCAGAGATCTCTATAACAGTGGAGAGTGTTACAATTCAGAAAACTCTTCCGCAGAGATCTCTATAACAGTGGAGAGTGTCACAAGAATGAGCCTACCTTGCTCTTGAGGGTGACGAATTGGGTTGCAGTTGTCGAATTCCTAACGTCCTTCGTAGCGTCGAGTAAAGATTGTTGAGTTTGAATTCAATTTGATTTTTGCTGCCCTCGATCTTATTGAGTTGGTTTTCCAAGCCGGAATTCTTTCCCTCTGCGCTTGACAATCTCAATTTCAAATCAGATTTCTCCTATGAAAATAAGAGAAAAAGAAAGTAAGTATTGGTTCAGGTTATTCAACCGGTTGACAATAATGAATAGGCCCTTTCAACCGGTTGACAATAATGAATAGGCCCTTTAAACCGGTTGACAATAATGAATAGGCCCTTTCAACCGGTTGACAATAATAAATAGGCCCTTTCAAGGAATACTGTTTATACATACAGATTCATAACATCAATCTTTGGTTTCAAGAAAGATTTACACACCCTTCTATCACTTCAAGGGTGTTTGCACTTTCCTGGTGCATTGATGAAACTGGTTACTCCCATGAGACTCAATTTCGCGAAGACGAGTTAGGAATCCACATTTATAAACGGAATTTCGGGAAAGGTCCATTGTTCATGTAGACTAGGTTTATCGTTTCCTTTCCGAGAATCCCGATTTTACAGTATTTCGGGAGATATTTATCCTTAAAAAATTGTAAAGGGTTCTTAACGTACCTGGTTCGTGTTATCTAAGAGGTTCTCCAAATTCTTTAACTTCTCCAAAGATTTGAGTTCGTTCCTTCTAGAATCTTCTACAGCCATCGTAAGATCTTTCTCGCGCGCTCGAGACTCTTCGCTGATGTCCTGCAGTCTACCATTCAAAGCTTGTACTTCGCGTTTCACGCTCTCCCGGCTACTTTCGGAATCTAAGAAAGAGATGCGTTTAAAAATATAATTATGCGTGCGTAGTCTTGACTGCGTGAAACTCCACTTCACTTTATACAATATCACGCCCCGGTGTTGTAAAAGACAGACACACGTGCGTGAAGATTTATAAACACACAGACGTTGGGAGAATATCGGGGGTTGGAATACCTACCAGACAACTTTTGCTTGTGGTTCAATGTATCTTGTCTGCTTTCTTCCAATAGCCGTTCATTCTTGGCCACTTGATCCTTCAAATTGTTTGTTTCCTTCTTACACCTCAATGAATCGTTGTCCAAAGCACGCACCTGAAGAAAAAATAGTTGAAATACCATTTTGTGGGCTAAGTAACAATATCTTATATGAACAGCACTACGACATTGCTGAGTTAAAAACAGGCTAACAAGCTCATCTATCTTAAATGGTATGACCACTCAAAAGAATTCAAGGAGCGGTGGCCACCCTGCCAAGGGTTAATATGTTCAAGTCCGCCAAAGAAGTGTTTCACATACTTGATTGTGAAGCTGTTGAATTTCTCTTCTCGCTTCCTGCCTCGCTGATTCAAACTCACGAATATTGGAACGCAATTCGTCAGCTTCTTTCAACAGAGACAAATCGGATTCTTCAAGTTGCGCCATCATTCGATTGGCATCTTCAAGACTGTGCTTCAAACTAGCCTTTTCTCCTATAAACAAAAAATGCAAACATAAAGTTATACGAGTCTAGGAAATATAAATATGTTTGCTAAGGTAAAGGTGACCAAACTAGTTCGTGATCAAGTCACACACTATGTACCTTATCACTTTTAAAAAAATACGACAAAGTTAATCCGATAAATTTTTTTCTACCTCGGCTTCTATCGGATACACAACAAAGTCCGGAACATCCTGCAGGTACTGAAATCATTTTTAATATACCCTAAATTTTTTCTTTACAGAATGTTTTTGTATGAACTCCTAAATTATCAATGGCGAACAGCGAAGAAATTTATTTCCGACAAAAACTTTTGTCCAATGAATGTTTTGAAAAAAGGCGAATTTTTCTGTTGGGACCAAAATTCTGTCCAATATTGTTTTGCCTGGATTTTACAAACATATTTAAGAGACTTTTCTATAAAACAACCACTGTAAATATATCATACCTTCAGTAGTTTTTACCAGTTCTTTTAGTTCGGCGCAACTGTTACTCACAACCTCTTTCTCAATGTTGGCATCTTTCAACAAGCGCTTCAATTCGCCAACGTCCTTCTGCGACATCTCCAACTGCTCCTGGTTCTCTACCAACTCCCTTTTCGTTTGCTTGTGGTCGCGAGATAGTTCGCCGTGGCTCTCCTCCATCATTTTGATTTGGTGTTTCAAGTCGTTGATCTCCATCATCAAAGCTTCTTTATTTCTAGAGTAACGGAAAGGAGAGTTTTATTAGAGAGGGTTTTTTTTTGTACAACGGTCAGAGCTCTCTTAAACGTGAATTTTCTCGACTAACAGAGTACATTTTTTAATTCATTGGTTCGAGATCACAAAAAACGAAGCATTCAATTGTATCGATTTCCCAAACAGATGTGACAAACCTTTCTATAAAAGTACAGATGTGACAAACCTTTCTATAAAAGTACAGATGTGACAAACCTTTCTATAAAAGTATAGATGGCCACAACCGTTAGATGGAAAAGAAGGACTTGGAAAAAGACCATCGATTCGTAGCCCGATCGAATGAAAAAGCCTAATGAATGCCGGCTCAAGGCTCAAAGTTTATTCTGATTTAGCATATACATGCACTCCTCCAAAATTCTTATTATTTGACAGATAATTATCCATGAAGAGAACGGTTCTCTCACAGGTGATGTTACCAACAAATAAATCAACAAACCTATTTAAATCAGCGGTACTTCCTTCAAGTGATTCGACTTTATTTTTAGAATCGATCAGTTTATCTTCCAAATCCTCTTTGATGGTTCTCAATTCTTGTTGCGATTCGTTCAGCAAGGCCTGGAAGAGAAAAAAAAAGTCATTCTTGGTTCTACGTTTCCCGTTTCCCCTCCATTTTTGTACACCTCGACAACAATATTTTAATTGAAGAATAACAAACCTTGTCTTTAGCCGTTTTACTGGCCCCGTCTTTCCTCAGCTTCTCACTTTCCATACTTAAATCATCAAGCTCCTCATCTTTCTGTTTGATCTGTTCGAGCAGCAGGGCTTTCTCTTTAGCCTGGATGCGCAACTCCTCTTGCTTCTCGTTCTCAGCCTGAAGCAACAGATCGTCACGCGCCTTCTGAACACAGGCTACTTCGTTTATGAGTTGGTTCCGTTCCTTTTCCGATTTAGCCTGGATGCGATCCATTTCCTCTTGCACTTCGGCTAAAGCGATGGACAACTCCTGTTCCACTTTGTGTACTGATCTTTCCTTATCCTGAAAATAAATATAAAAATCGGTTATCCCTTAAATTCAAAATTTTCTACAAAATGTAACAATTAAGTCAACCCCTTACGTTCACTATTCAGCGTAAAGACTTCATGTTGTAGTACAATTAGCTAGTGTCTGGGTACTTATTACTATATCTATATCTATATCTCTATATGTGCAACATCATGACGTCCCAGGGGCATTTGTTTACATCTAGTTTCCAGTACTTTATTACAAGATAGAAAATGCTAATCGTTGATTTTAAAAAACTTTTGTCACTTTTGTCAGAAAGTGCTCCCTTATATTTGCGGCTTTCTACAGGATGGAACACGCATTTCAAAAAACAAAGATCCTTACCTGAATAAGGTTGTCCCTTTCCCCCTCGTGCTCTTGTTTCAATCGATTTGCGACTACTTCGTGTTCCCTTTTGGTCTGAGCTAACTGATGATTCAACAGTTCGATTTGCTTTTGTTGTTTCATCTCTTCAATGTCGCGCTCCTTCTTCAAGCGGTTCAAATCGACCGTCAGCGCTTCCTTGTTGAGCACAAGCTCGTGGTTCTCGGCTTCCAACTGCTCCTTCCTTGTCTCCAGTTTCGCAACCAATTGCTGCAATTCGAAGAGCGACGATTCCAACGAGTCCTTGTCTGCTTTGAGCGTGGCGTTCGCTTCCGATAGCGAGCGGTTGTCGCGTTCGCTCGCCTTCAACTGCACACCCAGGTGCGCGTTATCGCGCGTCATTTCTTCTTTTTCTTTCGTGAGACGATTCAAATTGTTGGTGTGGCGTTCAATTTCCTTCTTGACTTGTTGCAGTTCAGTCAGGACGAAATCTTTTTCCCTACAGCTTGTGTTCAAAGATTCGTTAAGTTCGTTCTTGGTGCGGACTAATTCCTGCATTTGCTCTTTCATGCGATCTTTGCTGGACTCTGTTTCGTGTAAGCTTTGGTCGAGTCCGGTGCGCTCTGCTTCGATCTCGATCCGCTCTCTTTCCGTACGGAGTAATTCCTAAGGAAAAGATGAAGGGTTTAGGAATACTTTTAAAATGAAAAATTCCCACGGTATTAAGTTTAGACTACTAGTAGAGAATATACACTCTTTGTATTAACAGCTATTTTAAACAAAGGACATTTGTATTTTAACGCAAAACTTTTCGAGAACTATATATATAAGCGAGGTACTATATTACCTCCGTAAAGTAAAGATAAATAAATACCTCTTTAATAGCAGATTTCTCCATCTCTAGTTCTTGTTTCTCGTTGACAAAGCCATCTCTTTCCATTTCGACTTGTCGGATGATTTTATTCAAATCCAACTTGTCCTGGCCGAGAGCTTCGTTCAAGCTTTGTAATTTCACCAAAGCGTCTTTCAGTTGAATTTCGTCGTTTCGCAAACGAACAACTGCAGAAAAAGATGCAAACATGAAATATTTACCTTTATAAAGAAAGCGGATGCGAAGCGATGTGGAAACAGAAGTTTTAAGTCGGAAAAAATTTTCGTCACTTTTTTTTATATTTTGCAAAACTTCGCCAAAATTTTAGACACCTTCAAGAAAATCCCATCACTTTTTTCCAATAAACTTTTAGAGTGTCTGACGGGCGGACAGGCAGGCGGGCTTACCTTCGTTGTCAAGTTCTTCCTTTTGGGCTTCGGTTTTATGGAAGAGTTCCATCATGTGTGTCTTCTCTTGTTCTAACACATCCTTGGCCAGATCCGCTCTGCTCAACTTCTCCTTCAAATCGACGTTCTCTTCACGCGCGTTGGACTGTTTCTGTTCAAGCTGTTCGACCAAGGATTGGCAACGCTGCACCTCTTTCATGTTACGTTCTTTCTCTCGCAGTAGATTATCCTGGAAAATAGAATAATGAGGAATCAATTTATATCCGAGTAAAACGATTTTGAAATAATCTATTCGTACCAGGATCTTGCTTATATAAATTGAAAGATGGTACACATTATTCAGGTCTCGCAATATATATACAGTGCGTATGCGATATTTTCACGCTCTTTGAGAACTATGGTTAATAATAACTCATGGGAGGGGGCATCAAACGCCATTTTAACTATTCAAAGAAGCTTTCGATTTTTTTAACGAAACACTGAATTGGAGGGATTTCGGTAGATTTTTTTATTTCAACCCCACGATTTTAAAACACCAAGAATTTTATTTTTCTTACCTTTTCGTCGTCCATCTCATCTTTCTGTCGGCTCAATTCACCGATGGTCGATTTCAACTTTTCGATTTGTCTCTCGTGGTTTTCAATATCCCTAAGCAAACCTTGTTTGGCCTTTTCGACCGCCTGTTTTTCGTTCCCAACCAACTCGAGTTGTTGCTTATACTTCATACGCTCTTGGTCAGTACCTTGTAGCATACATTGACTTCAGTAGAAAAAAACAACAAATTTTTAATACACACAAAAACATTTTTTAGCTCAAATAACAACAAAATAGGAAAGCTAGGTGCAGCGAAATGAAATTTGATGAAATAGAGTTTGATATTTTCAGTCGTGATTTGGTCAGAATACATTGACTTCACAAATATTTAAAAATATTTTTATGTTTTAAATACCAGCAAAGTTAGAATCTTATCAGACAAAACGATGTTGGATAAAAGTGACGAACATTTTCGAATGTGACAAAAACTTTCCAATGAAAGCCAATGGAAGTAGGGTATAGTGTACCCATTCGCTACGCAAGCCCAATTTGAGGCTCAACGAATCTACGGGAGACGAGTCTTAAAGACACTACAAACTCACTCGGAGCCGCATGAAGGTATAAAGAATAAGACTTACGACGAGCTGTGATCTTCTTTCAAACGGTTCACTTCTTCCTCAAGTTGTTTACACAAGGTGCGAGTATCGTCCAGTTGCTTTTTCATGTGGCGGGTTTCTTCTGCCTTCTGGTCGAACTTACTCTTAAATTCCTACAGGAGAACCGATTGGATGAAATTATATCAAACATAAGACCTCTAAGGGGGATGGTTATTTAGTTGAGATATCTCGCAAATTTGAGTGAGGCTAGTAATCATTAGATAAATCAAGTTTGAGGAGAATAGATGAATATCGCAAGTTATCAAAAGGCTCTGAAGAAGTTTAATCAACTCGACATCGCCCCTACGAAAACCATTTCGCAGACGGTACAACTGAAATAGATAAATTCTGACTTTAAATTACACATACTTGTATCTGTAACTGGCGTTTCTTCAACGCAGATTGGGCCATTGAGATTGCCGAACTAGCAACAGCTGGTGACCGGGCTCTTACAGGCGACATTGATCTCATTCGCGCCATACGCGAGGGCGAGGCGGACCGCCTACTTCCTTTACCACGGCCGAACGACCCTGAGGTAGAGTTGAAGGACAGTTCGTTGTCATCTAATGTATCATCATCGTACTCCAACGAGCTTAGGTCCAGTTTGCTCGGGCTGCGGTAGTTTGACACTGAGTCCATGTTGCCCAGGATACTGGCTGTGTTATCGGTATCCTCAATGATGCAATTTGCCATCTCTTGTAGCGTGTTTTGAAGGATTTCCATTTCTTCGCGTATGGAGGCTAGCCCGACCTCACTGTCTTCTTCCCATTTCTCAGTTTGCTCAGCAAATTCGACGCCCTGTAAAAAGTCAGAAGTTTTTAGAGAGAAATACCCTAGAGTAAAACCTAAACGATACAGTATTTCTCCGTCTAAATTGTGTAGTTGTAAACAGGAAGAATAAGGTAGGTTGAACTCATGTAAATCATGTTTTATTTTTTATGAGAGAACAAGAACTTCAAAAAACTTTTTCTTTCCGAGTAAAATAGTATGAAAGTCTTTGATTTGAACAGTTTTGTGTCGGTTTGGGACGACCGGTCAGAACTCCCTTAACATGTTTGAAAGAACGAGGCATTTGACATAAAAATATCTTAATTTACCCCAAAAAAATTAGAAACTTTTCTATAAAGGACAGGAGAAAAAATAGGCGCACGCACCATCTTGTGTAATCGTTTCTTGTAGCCAACAATTTCTTCGTTCAGTTCATCGATGGTAGCCTGTAACTTTGAATTGTTGGTTGAATTCTCATCCGACCTAATGACGACACATGATGACACGTCACAATACATCAACTGCACTGCCCTAATAAAACACTCTTTGTTGGTCACGGGATTCACGTAGAATGACGTCATGATGATGTGTGTGTCAGACGATGACAGAGTAGGTACAGAGCATGCCAGTGACTCTTACAAAGTGTCACAAAGGAAGACTTTAAAATTGTTGCAAAGGACAAACGAATGGGTAATTATTACGTACGAACAACAGCA
>JAYRBV010109330.1:0-14535 GCA_036023255.1 Mitrocomella polydiademata | reverse complement strand
CGAACTAGGAAGGCCGGCCCCACAAACTTAAAGAAGTTTTTTTCTTTTCATTTGTATAAAAGTGCACCCAAAGTTTCCAAAGTTAAAATCTAAATTTCATATAAAAAATGTTTATAGTTGTCTTTTTAAAAATCCATTGTTAAAAACAGTAATATTTTTTCTTCGTCGCCGTGGTTGGGTGTATCTTGCGCCATTATTTGTTAAGTTCCCGTTAAAAATCCGAAATTTATCAAGCGACCCGATTATTTACAAAAACAAACTTTAATAGATAAGTCAAATTGAAGTCAATCTTATGTTAATTTTCTTCAGAGAAGTAGGAGGGTGGCAGACAACTACTTACATCTGAATTTTATCCATCAAGCTATCAACGATATTTTGTATATAGAAAACAAAATTTACCGTGACGTGTTAACTCATGAAAATGATATAAGAACAAACACCATAGTGAAAAAAAGGGAAGAAGCCATATTAAAAATTTATTATTACTTGGCTTTTCAGATAGAGAGGCGCACTGAATCAAAGAAACGATTCTTTCCACTTCTACATGTTAAACCTATAATTTTTTGCCGCCGTTTATCGCTAAACTATCAAAATCACGTAGCACAAAGTGACAAAATCTCAATGGGTTGTGAAAAATGAAATCGAAAAATGTTTTCGAGCTATGTATAATTCATGTATTGTAGTTATTTTTTTTGTTTGCCGATACATATAACGTATTTAACAGATTAGTGTTATGTGGTGAAAAAAAAACTTTTAAATTCTTTTAGAATAATTTGTTCTCATTCTAACTATTTTTGAACAAATTCTTTCATCCCTCTACCTATAGGCATTTTTTTATTCACATTTTAATGCATGTGATGGATTAGTTTCAAGATAACGAGTAAGATAGTGTTAACCCAATTTTAACCGGGCTTTTTTGCCTATGCAAGATCCGAGGTGTGTCCCTCCATGAATCTTGAAACAAACTGAAAAGTGTGTTTTGACGTCATAAACTTGTATTAACGTCAACAATTTATTTTGATTAGAATAATCATTTAATAATACAAGAACTTGTTCAAAGTATGAAATGATTTGGCGACTAAATACTTCAAAAGTTATTCAAAAATTTTAGTTCTGAGTCATTTTTGCCTGGGTTTAGTTGAAATTTGGGTAATACTTATACGGTTAAACTAAAATCGATCCAGTTAAGTTAACTTTTTCATTCGCGGCGAGAAATGTGCTGTCGTTTTTGACGTTTACCTAAACCCGCATGTGTCATTGGCGTTAATTATTTTCCCAAGGGGGAAGGGGGACATGAATGTTTCACCCGAAAGGTCTGGGTCGTGCTTAGCGTAATACTTTGACGGTAGTTGATAGTCACGAAAAGGAGAATTTTACCCTATTTTTAGTTTCTGTCAATTTTATTTTGCAAATCTGTTTGTTTCGTCTATAAATGGAAGCATCAAAACTCGCAGTAGTCTAATTTATTTTGAAAATATTGAAACAACTAGTTACCTAAGTGATGGGTTAAACATAAATTAATTGAAAGTATGTGTCAAGAAATATTTTTCAATATTCTTTGTTATTTACCTATAGCCACCTTGCGCATAGCTGATATTGCAACTGTAAACAAAGCATAAATAAACCTCGACATATCTAAATTAGAAGTTCAATTAAAATCTGTTGCTATTGAAGTGTCAGTCCAACAGTTTTCGTGTGCATTTTGTAGATTTGCTAGTCATCCAAGTGGAACTGATCGGTAAAGCAAACATGTCATAATAGTTCAGAATTAATTCTGCTTGTCAAAAACAATGTGTATTTAACTCATTACAACTGGTTGGCATTGACGCGCGTATATTCACATATTCACGAGTCTTCCTTGCATTACCAGTTATTACTAAAGTGAGAATCTCAAGGATGAAACAGGTCTCAAAGAATCAACTGGTTAGTAGTTTCATATTGAAGTAAAAGGAATTTAGCCTGGGGTGAATTACAACAAATAAATTTCTATATAACGGGTTTAAACTCATCTTAGCAGTTCTTCATCCAAACCCTCATTAAAAGATTTAGGGTAAAGCAAGGACTTAGAGGATAGAAAAACATTTATATTGTGCATTCTCAGCATGAACAATTATAAAGAGATGGGCGCTATGGGCGGATTTTTTAACGCCAATATCAAAGAAGACGGGCGGTTCTGGCTCACCGGAAAAAAATATTGCAAATGAACTCTGGTGGTAGTTAAAAGCAAAAAGTATGGGTTTTGAAATGTTTTTGCAAATCTTGATTTAAATTTAAAAACATTCTATTATTAAACATTTTTATCGATCGAACCTGAAGATTTGTGTTAATTTATTCTAATTATGTTTTTATCATAAAAACTCGTAACTGAGTGATTTCTTTGGGTGCGACTTTGGCGACAATCTATATTTATTGTTAAACATTTATACCGCTTCATTCGCACCACATTTCAATTCTATATTATATTAATACTAAAAAAAAGTACGTATGTATAATAAAACTACATTATTGTCTTGATCGAATGGGTACGTTGTTTTTTTGCTTTTTTTTCTTCAAATTTTATGCAAATAATAATAATAATAATATCGTAGTCTAGAACTTTGTGCACCAGGACTTTACTCCTTATAATTACTCATCTAATTATATTATGAATCAATTTAAGTTTAATTACAAGATTAGAGAAAAAAATAAATAAATAAACACTGCCTACGCTGAAATACTAACTGTTTGATTTAATCCTCTATATCACACCGGAGGCAGGATTATTAAGCGGTGGATAATTTTGAGCCCATTACCACAAAAACAAATTGAAACCTAACACACGGAATACACAATAGCTTATAAGAGCATAATTTTTATTGTGTTAAATTTTTACTTCACCTGATTGTGTACTGCATATTAGCTTACAAATGAAGTTGTATTTTAGTCACTGTACGGGCCTAGGATTTCCAGTGGGAACGTAGCTTCTCTATTATGGTAACAGAAGTTTGTGACTATCGATAAAGAAATATTCTACATGATAAATCTCTTCATCCTTAATCTGGTAGACACTTGAGTATGTATGTATAACATTTACGTTTATCTCCCTAATTCGATAGATTGTCATCAATTTTTGCAGACTCTCGCTAATATAAAGCTTGATATGTTTTCGAATAATTCCCTTTATTGCTGTACAATTGTGTCATCGAATAGTATTTTTTGATCCTTTCATAGATTGGTCATTTTGACCTTATATGGTAAGTCAGGACTTTTTTGCTTTTATTAAACTGTTGACATGTTTTCGTATGTTAAAAATGTCGTAATGAATTTTGCGTGCTGTCATTTAAGTGATAATGTTAGAATTAATGTCTAGGTGTTTTGTCATCGTCTCCTTTGTTTTTAATTATCTAAGTAATTTCTTTTTAGTATTATCCGTAATTAGGCTCACGTTATTTCGATGGATGATTTATGCGAGTAAAACTCACTCAAGTTTACTTATTTATTGGTTGGTAACGGCATATAATCATTTTTTTAAATTTCTAACACCTTCCAATTTTATATACCGCATTCTTGATTATATATTCCTTATGCCAGTCAAAAAAATACCAACATAGGGGTCATCCATAAAGTACGTACGCAGGTAGAGGTCACGCCAAAAGCGTACAGGTTTGTACAAGGGGGGAGGGGGAGTCAATGCTAATGAGTACGCACGCAGTTAGACTGTCTATTGCTCAATATTAGTACATGTACTGTGTACGTACTTTATGGATGGCCCCATAGCTAAATAGAACAGGGAATTTTCTATTATTTTTTCCAGAAAAATATCTGCTTTGACTTGTGGACATTTTTTCTAATATAGATAGGATCTGTAGAATGTGCCCACTTTAGGCAAGAAATGTAGACATCATGCATGGGACAATCTAGAATAAAACTGTTACTTTTATAGTGGGTGGTGCTTATACAGCTCATACCGTCCGTGATATCAGTCTAACATCTATTGCCGATTTTATAGTGAGCTGTCTGGCTATACTGTTCCCTTCCCTCCCTCTCTCCTGTTAGACAGAAAAGAAAGATGGTACTCCTAGCTCCCAGTACAAAATAGTCGGCTACTCCTAAATAATAATTTCAAATCTTTGTGTTGATAGCCGCACCTTTCGTTTAAGTTGTGTGGTTGTTTTTTTCTATAGGAAAGGAATATGACTCTAAATCAACGTGCAACTATTCGGATACTAATGCTAAGTTACATATTAAGATGTATAGACAATAACGAAACATATGATTACAATAACAAAGTAATTGAAGAGTATTATCGTAGCTTTAAGGGCATTAAAATCATTTTAAAATAACTCATTTTTTATTAATCGAATTCTCAGCTACCCCGCGATCGTCTCTCGCAAACGAAAACGCTTTATTAGATTTCAGATCGGCCCTAGTAGGCACACAAACATTATTTGGACGGCCCGTCCAACGCGGTGTGCGCCTATTGTGTGAAATACAATGATGGCTCACCATCAAGGGTTTTTGTTTTGTATTCATAGTATAAATTGTTTCTCATTGAGACGGGGGTATACAAATATATTGACACTAAAGTATACGGGAGGCATAAGGACACTGACAATAATAAAAATGTAATATTTGCAAACACCACCAGTAGCGAAGTTCATTGTCAAGTAGAGTTGAATATTTTTGCATTTATTTGACTGACTGGAACATTCACTGAAGAATAGGTAAAACTTTTGTTGTTGGTTTATTTCGTAGCATGCGCGAGAGGTCGCGGTTTGGACCGTTGCCTTTGTAGAAATTGGAATACTAACTGTGTGTGAAATATACATCATGAAATACTGAAATTTTTTATTATTAAGAATAGATCTAACGTTCAGTTTTGGACAGTTGCAGAAGTTAATTGATTTTGAGAATGCTTTAAAATGGTTTTTCTATTCTCAACTTAAAGAATTTATGTTTTTCAGCAAGGATCAAGGATTTAACATTTTAATGCCTCTGAAAAATTAATAAAAATGTACTTTAAAAGGTTATCAACAGTGTTTGGCGCATTTATAGTTACCGATATATTATTCGTTTGCATTTTGTCCTTTTAAGGTACGTTTTTTGACCAGGTTGAGCCCCTACGCTGAAAGAAAGGAAGAAATTCTATGAATATGTAAAGTTTCGCTTGCTCTGCGTAACCACGTAATCCTATGTATCGAAATAAATAATGTTATGTTGCAAATTTGGACGCCACAATAGTATTTTTCACTATAGGCATGAATAATTTAAGAAATATATAAATTAAATATAAATCCTAAGGTAAAATATCCGAAGGAGTAACATTTTTCATTCACCGTTGTCTGTTACAATAACAGGTTTTAGATTCTTATGGTTAGTTTGAGTAACATTAGGGCAAGAAATTGTCATTTTATCTACATCTTAAACTGAAAGCTTTAGAAGAGACAGACAGTTTATATGCAGTCAGTTAATTGGAATTAGATTTTTATCGCACATCCTATATTCCATTCTTATTTTATAAAGGTGATTTGAAATATCGTCGATGGAATCAAAAATTCTCAAAAACAACGCAAGCATGAAATCAGATTTCTCCATGGCAACAATTCTCTTGGAGAGCAAACAGAAGGAGAAACAGCATCAGCAACTTCCTTGCGGTCTCCAAGAGACAGCCTGGTTGAAGGTTGCCAAAAGCATATCGGAGAACACGTTTCCGCGAAATATTAAAAACGTGCCCATTGGCGGTGGCGAGGGCGAGAGTGTTGGTGGCGAGGGCGGATCTGGTAAAATTCGTGTAACCTTGGATGATTTGGACTTGTGGAAGAGTTTTCACCGGCTCACCAATGAGATGATCGTCACTAAAAATGGAAGGTAAAACTATTCATGTTCTGTTTGTCGCAAGACTTTCATATTAACTTTTCTTCCTCTTTCCTATTCAGCGTTGTATGAATGTCCAAATGTATAAAACAAAGCATCCAAGAAACAAATTAAGAGAATCATGTGTGTGTTAGTTAGCCAGAGGAAGTACGAATTTGAAAATAAAAAAATTATGTTTTATAGACGGATGTTTCCTGTTTTAAAGATTTCAGCACAGGGCTTAGATCCTAATTCGATGTATTCGATCATGTTGGACTTTGTACCCGTAGATGACCAACGCTGGAAATTTGTGAACGGCGAGTGGTCAAGAGGAGGCAAGCCGGAACCCACCCCGAATAGCCGGGTTTACATACATCCGGACTCGCCAAACTTCGGAACACATTGGATGAAGAATCCGATAGTGTTTTCAAAAGTAAAACTTACTAACAAAGAAAGCAGTAACAACCAAGTTGTAAGTATTGTGTTATATTTGTTATTATTCATAGAGATAATACGGTTGTACATGCTGCTCCAGATATGTTTTCTTCTAGTAAATTCCATTTGGTAATGATAAATTCATGGGAAATTGGTAGAGTTCCAAGGGTTATTTATAAAAAAAAAAATTAATGTAATTTCATATGGTTGCAGTTGCTAGCCAAACAGAATCATAAGTTGTTTTTTTTAGAAAAGACTAATACAACTCAAAAATATGCAAAAACTCTTTTCTACTGTTTGATCCTGTTTATCAGCTATGATGAGTATGATAAAGAGGACTTAAATAACTAAATGATACATAAAAATAATTTACCAAAAATATTTCAGAAGACAAGGACTAGTTTTGTGGGGCCAAACGTACACATACCAAGGTTCTTAATCAGCCCTTTCAGTTTCAAAGAAACCTAAGTAGAATTTTCCTTTCCATCTATCAAGGTAATCATAAAATCTGCTACCCCAAAATTTCAATATTCAAAAAAATCTAACCGGGTAAGCAAAACTGAAGAACGTTTTTTATTTTTTTTTAATTGCAAGGTCATGTTGAGTTCGCTCCACAAATACGAGCCACGCATACACGTGTTAAAAGTAGGAGGTAAAGAATCCGAAAAAACCGTCTCAACGCACTCTTTCGAAGAAACGGTTTTCATTGCTGTTACTGCATATCAAAACGAAGAGGTAAGCGTTTTTTATGGCAAGATGGAATTCTATGTAGTTTTACTACTTTATTTTATCCCTTCATTCTTTTTCACAGTCTTCTCTGGACTGGAGATATACGAGGAGCCTGGGTGACCAATTAAATTTTTCAATGCAATGTTTTAGTGCTTCATTTGTTTACAAATTTTAACACATTAGCTTTAAAGAAATATAGATTAATGTGTTTCATAATGAATTGCTTTTTTTTGGAAACCTTGCGATATTTTTCAGTTAAAGTTTTGAAGACATGTGTGTTTGTTTTACAGGTGGTTCTTTGTGTTGATAAGAATGCTTATATTCTAAGAACAAACTAAGCTATTGTCTTGAGGCTTAAGCAAGGTTGTAAATTATGTAACAAATTATCATTGAAAGGGTGTCGAAACTGGTTACACGTTTATTTTACAGACTGCAGGTAAAATGAAGTCCTCGATGTTCTCAATATTTTTAACATAATTTTTTCTAGACTTTGGAATTGAACAAATTGAAAAATTATATTAATATAATAATAATAATATAATACCGTATAACATATTTTTATTAATTAATTTTATTTTATTAATCATTTTCCAGAGATGTTACAATATTCAATCAACATGTATCAGTTAGTATATGACAAGTTGTTTTGACACCATACCGTGAGAAATGTAGTGCATGTTATAGAAAGAAGCAATTAGTATGAACGAGATAATCGCATTTAAAATCCGCCTGAGACTCATCAACATAAATTATTTAAAAAGTAAAAGCTGTTTTAACAAATTGACGACCTTCTTCGAGGGGTTAAGCACTAGAAAAAGCTTGTACCAGGGATTTGGAAAAAGGGGATAGTAATCGCTATCGTTATAAAAAGAATTGATTTTATTTCAAGTCGGCTTCTTTTGATATACGAGGTGTGCTTTAAAAGTAGCAAAGTATGTAGCTGTAAATGATGACACTTTGAATTTCTATCAATTTTAAACAAGGAGATGGAAATTTAAAGTCACTTGGGAACAGCTTGTTTCAAGATGGAATATATTGCAAATAGGCAATTAAAATTCAATGGAGACGTACAGTTGTAGTCTGTTGAATCATTACAATCTTCATATCTCGGGTTAACAAAGTTTAAAATAAGTTTGCTAAAAAGGTAAACGTCTACTATTTAAATTGTCGATAGTCATAGTTTCGGCATGGGTCATATGTTGTCGGACAACGAAAAATGATATCTGTCGTTTGATTGGACAAACACATTTATTCTTTTATCTCTTGATAAAAGAATTGTGTGTTTCAGTTCAGTTCAACTCTCAGGTATGGTTGAGGATCCTCCTGCCTGAGAGGAAGAACTATTAAGCTCCAAAGGAGCTTTGCTGTTTGTGTCTTATCCTGCTTGCGGGGAAATTCCCTCTTGTCCTATAGTTTTCGAAGTAGGATTCAGTTCGCACCACAAGTGATCGAGTGGTTGAGTTATGATTAGCTTTTTAAGCTATTCCATAGACGGCAGAAATTCACATTGCACTTTGTGAGTTTCTAAGCAGTGTACTCAACTGATGAGGCCTAAATAGGCCGAAACATGTCTCGCGGTTCTCCGCCCTCTTGAACTCCTGAGTTCAGAAAAGAGGTTATTAGGACAAGAACAGTTTCTTTTGAAATAGGATGCATAAAATTAATAATGAGTTTCATTAAAATAATAAGTAGACATCGTTTCAATAGGCTGAATAGTCGTTTTGGATCCCTTTATTCCAAATTCCTGCTTGTACGAGATGTTTTGGTTTTTTTAAATGATACTAAATGATTTTTTGTTGATTTTTACTCTTTTTCTTCGAAATTTTCCCTTGATTTTTGATTTTCTTTTTAATTTTTTTAAACTTTGTGCGAGCCCCCCCTACCGGATTCTTTTTCATAACATTTTTTTTATATGTCCTATTGAGCTGAAACTTTCTGAGTAATATTAAAATTATATTTGACATCATTGTGCAAAGTTTCAGGGTCCCATCTATCACCATTTTGAAATTATAGGCGATAGCTCGAACCCATCTACAAATTTACATAGAAATCCCTGTAAAAAAATGAAAAACTAAATTATGTATAACTTTTGATCTAATAAAGCTATTACCTTCATACTTTTATAGTATACTTATATTACTGATATCTATCTATAACAATTAAAATTATGACGTCAATATTATGTGACGTCATTTTATGACGTTATAACTTATTTTTAATTTTTTGTCGAATTTGGCGCGCCATTGCTATTCTAAAAAATGAATTTGTCGAAAAACCGTAAGATATGTTAAATTTCATTCCATAATCTTTCAGAAAATCGAAATAGAAGTATAATATCTTTACTACAACTCTTTGGAATGCATTTTTAAAAATGTCGTTTTTTCCAAAAAAATAGCGATTGTTTACCTTTTTTGATGACGTCAGCAAAAAAAAGGCAGCCATTTTGAATTTTTTTTCTACGATTTTGTTTCTTCCATTGAGAGGAACATCTGTACCAATCTTTAGCAATGTAGAGTATATATTTCAGAAGATAAGGACTCCAGTTTTGAGGAGCCCCCAAAAGGCCCTGTAGGAATAGGGTTAAGTAACTAGATAGTTGTTTACCCCCGTCATTCATACGTGTAAGCAAAAGGGTGTAGAAAACATTTTACCAACTTATTAGAAAATCTACTATTTTATTTTGTTCATGCACGAATTAATTGTGCAAGTTTTTTTTTTCCATCTGTAACGTAGAGTTAGTTTATCTTTTCAAATATCTTCCATTCCTCTCTTGCTGGCGACATAGGAAAGGGATCACAAATGCTTAAAACAAGCTTTGCACTTTTACTCAACCTTTTGACGTCAAACTTCGACAATTTGTAATAAAGTAATAATATGTCTAATTGTTTTGTATTAAAATTATCATCATTCGATTAAGCGAGGGATCGTGGAGGCTAATACACTTCGCTCGTGTCTCAGATTCGTGTACTTAAGTTTTTTTTTCTAGTCGCGACTGTGAGTTGAATATCAAATTAATAGTTTTTTCGTTTCTCGTACACCCGTCCACGGATATCGAAATTGTTCGATATCAAGGTGATATTTTGCATAAGCGGAGAGCTTTTTATATTAGAGGACTCGCTTAGTAGATTAATAAAGGTTACCATTTTTGTAAATAATTTTAACCTAATGTTTCTGTGGAAACACTTGGGGTATTTACCAACGAAAATTTAAAGTTGAACTTATTTATACCCTGCACCAGCCTGCACAATTTTCTAAAGGCTGCTAGCTGAAAGGCAAAAGTACAATGTCCAGTGTTTGTCTGCATTGCTAATTTCGCAAAAAAATGTAATAGTTTCATTTGAACATAAGGTAAGCTGTACCTGTTCTCGACATGCTCCTATATTCTCGACAATGTTTTCTCTGTAAAAAAAACCTGTGGAGAATAGGTACAGTTACCTTATACACATCAACATATCATTATTTTTTCATAATTTCAGACTTAAGATTTTTAACCTTTATCTTTTTTTAAGATCACTTCACTCAAAATCAAATACAACCCCTTCGCCAAAGCATTCTTAGACGCCAAGGAGCGATCGGAGCAACAAAGCTATCTAGCCACAAGACGCCTCGAATTTTCATATGTACCACCCCCATCGCCCTCGTCATGCAGGTGTTGTGTTGGTGGCTTTCCATATCACCGACAACATCACAGGTCGCCTCCCGAGTTTCACCATGTACCCTATCTATCGTACGAACATGGACTTAAAGCGGCAAGGACGGCACCTTACAGTATTCAAACAGCTGGTGGGTTGTATTCACCAACAAGTTCGTGTAAGATCTACTAACCTCACAGGAAAAATAATTAAAATCCCCTTGCAAAGTGACCAAGGGAAAAGAACATATCACCAGAGAAACCTGCAACCTTTTCCCTGGGAAAACCTTTTTCCTTAGAAATTCTTCTTTCCCAGGGAAAAGGTTGCAGGTTTCCCTAGTGATATGTTTATTCCCCTGGTCATTTTGCAAGGGGATTTGAGAAATTTTTCCTGTGCATTAGACCAAGCCCTAGATCAGGTCCTCCACTTTTGGATTAACATAATGTTTTTGAAAGTAACTCGTTATTTTGTGAATATAGGTTGTTTTTGAACGCGTTGATATTTTTAATTGTCTTTACTTTAAAACTTAGAAGGTTAACGCAAATTGGAATTTTTAGAATCCCTCCCTAAATTGCTCTTGCATCATCTTACTACCATAATAATTGAAATTTTGTGAAAATCGATATTATCATTATCTTATTTATTGATTGATTTCAACTTTTTTCAGATCCATCTTTAATCACAAAAAATTAAAAAAATTATTAAAAAAAAATTAAAAATCTCCTACTACCTTTTTTAAGTAATTCATTCCTTGAATTAATCATTTTTAAAAATTTAGATCCATACATGTGCCACAGCTCTTCACCTTCGCCCTCCTCGCATCACTGTCGGACGTCATTCTTTGCCGACGATTTCCCAAAGAAGAAACCGAGAGAAAGATTTTGCTCCATTCCGGGATGTTCTTGTACATTTTCTCCTCGGTATCACAGTGTTCCGCTGGGATCTCCGTACCCGTACAAAGGAGGCTACGATTCCGGACACCCGCGCAAGAGCCGCTCCCGGTCGCCGTTAAAACAAGAATACGCTACGACACGAAAATCGCACAGTGATCCAAGTAGTCCACACAACTATTTAAAGACTCATACGACGCCGCACGAAGCAGAATCAAACATTCCCAATGAAATTTAGATAAAGATCCAAAAAAAACAAGCTTAAAAAATGATTCAAAATGACGAGTCCGAAAAGAATCCGAAAGGGTTAGTTTGTTATGAGTTTTAAACAGCGTTGGATTTTTTTACAAATTTGAGACCGTTTCGAGGGTTTTTCTTGAGAAAGAGCGTGAATTATTGTTATCTGAATTGACATACCTTGATAAAAACACAACTCAGTTTTGCAATGAATGCAAATCAGACTAGAATCATTGCCTGAGTTACGGGTGACAAATTTAACAAAAAAAGTCAAGATATATTTTAAAAATATTTTAAGGTAGTTTTTCACTTGCATTTTTATCGTACAAAGCGATTCTTTGAAAGAGAAAATATTTTTTGATACGAAAAAGAAGAGTAGAACCCGATCCTATTTTTTTTTTGCTATTTGTCACGATGATTTTGCTTAAAAAAAGAACCCCATTAAATTCGTTAAAAATATTGGCTTCCATTGGTTCGCAACGATTTAATTGTCACTGCAATGACTTCTTTTGCGAGGAGTCATGATCTTGAAACTAAGCTCCTAACGCACCAGTTTGGAGGGACCGCGGCGACAGGGGCCCCCCTTACTTTTTTCCTAAGCAAAATTATTTTTAGAATATTTAGTAAATAAAAATGTCTTTGGTTATCTCTTGTTAAAAAAAAGGATAAAAAGAGGCCTTTTAAGCCATATCAGAGGGTTCAAATTTAATAACTTTTCCTTTCACTAAATATAGCAGTTTAGTATATATTGGTCCCTCCACTTTAAAAAGCGAGCCGCGGCCCCTGGTTTGTATGACTTTTTTTATACGGAAAAAAACGCAAGTGAAAAACCCCTTTTAGTTGAATATGGTTTTTGTCACTTTGTGTCAAGGTAAAAATAATTACCCAACACACCACTTGAATTTAAGAACATACCAAAAAACATAGAGAAAATATTTTCTTGTTCGCTGAGTTTTATTTGCGACAACAAAACGAATTTATATAAAACGAAACACTTGTAAAATAATGTAGTATTTATTATCTATCATTTTCTTCCTTTTCATTCTTACATAAAATCCAATTAAAACAGTAAAATACAAAACAATCATGACATGACTATTTAATTTGTTAAGATCTTAAACCTGGAAGCGTGTACTTTGAAAGTTGTTATTTAAAGGTGCAGAAAATTTAGGTTTTTAGTTGACGAGGTTCAAGGACGAGGAGAATGACGAAAATGAACATAACCAACAATTCATCTTCTCCACTGTATTGCGAGACAATACTGCTGCCTTCCCGACTTCCTGCGGGAGCAATTATTGACAGTGTCATAATTTGAACATATCTATATACCAGAATACCCTCTTCAGTTCGATAGAACTCCTATCAAGGATCCTTGCGAAATCCCACAACGGATCCTTATATTGGAAATATCTTTGAAACAGTTTTTCTATGCAAAGCTTGACATTGTGTGAATGTTACAATAAACCCGATCCAATTTCCGTTTTAGTTATGCAACAATAAACTTTTATTTGAGTAAATTGTTGTCGTTTATGTTCTCATTTCTTTTTTGAATGGCGGTTTTCGGATACCCTATTTTCAATTCCTGATTCCGTGATTGTCAGTATTATCAAAAAAATTCAAAACGGAACCCAGGGATCGAGGTTGACCCTTTTCCCTATTTTTAGCGACCCTTTGTAACAGGTGTAACTAGTCATTTAATGCTTTTCACCCCTGATATCCACGAAATGCAGCCTCTTCCGCCCTGAAAAATTAACGCTGATTTAAAAGCTAATTTTTCGATTCCTCAAATATGTCATTTTCTCTAAAGGCTCGTTAGGTGGGCGTTGTAGATAGGAATTAAAGCTTGTAATGTAAGAGCTACACAAAATAAACAAATAGTTTTATAGATCATCAGTAATTTATTTTTCTGTAATTCATTAACTTTTGCTATAAGTTCCAAAGAAAAATGTTTTCAAATACTAATCGAATTGGGGATAACCTTTGGGGACAACCAGGGATAAGGGAACCTTCTTCTTGCATTTATCTCGTCATTGTCTTTGGAAATCTCACTCAAAGTTGAAAGAAATCTGTAACAAAATAAATGACAGATGAAATGTATTGATCAACTTTAATTTGAAACAAAGCCATCTATATGGTATAAATGGTGACCGGACATTTCGACATAAAAATGAAACGAATAAATTAAAAAAACAATTTTTAAAGATGGATGAACAAAGATAATTAACTTACTGTTCGTAATGAACAAGGATTTGTGGTTTGTATCCGTACTGAACCTCGAAATCACCAATTTTGTTTGTCCCTTGTAAGCTAAGAGTTTGTCCAAGTACCATTGTATCTAACATGATATCCACGTCAAATAATTTCACCAACCAATCCTCAGTAAGGTATGAAGTATCCTAGAAGAAATAGTGACTCTATTCATCATCTATTCATTTATTTAATATAACAGTTATATTAATAACAGGACATTTAATTTTAATTTAGCAGCTGTGCTTAGCAAAATACAACCCTAACAGTTGTTAAATTTTCAGCGTTTTTCCTGTTCAAATTCGAAAAGTGCCTATTTTTTCAAAATACTATAAACTGAACTTCCCTCCCTTCCCCCACCTTCAATGTTGATCACAACTTGCATATGCATAAAACAACTACAAAGCATCTTTTACAAATACAACATTGAATTGGGGGGAGGGGGATGTTAAATTCTAAACAAGAGCCAAATGGCGCGAACACGGTTGTAACTGCCTATTTTCAAAATGCTGCCTTATTTATTTGCCTTCATG
>JAYRBV010108997.1:0-13058 GCA_036023255.1 Mitrocomella polydiademata | reverse complement strand
ACTTAAATTCTTCTTCTCTGTCGTCTGACTGAGAAACATGATTGGGTTATAAAGAAATTCTGCCCAATTGAATGGACCTTTTACCCGAAATACCGTACATACATTCCTACTATTATAATCTCGGTTTCATGAAATATTTGCACGTGTTCCTATCATCTCAAGGGTGTTTGAACCTTTATCACGCATTGATGAAATTTGTTACTCCCATAAGACTCAATTACACAACAACGAGGCTAATAATAGGAATCTACATTTTGTATTTTGGGAAAAGTCTACTGTCGCGTGTTCAAGACATGGTACTAGTAGCTCGCCAAAGGATCAATTAACCAGATAGCCACGTAATGCAGCTCCATCCGCCACGTACAATAGGTACTTAGAGAACCCCAGTGGGCATACTCCCCCGGACGAATTTGGGACGTCCTCTCGTCCCCGAAAAGTTTGTCCTACAGGTCCTAAATGACAAATTTGACGAAAATTTTGACTTGTGGTTGTGAAAATAGTTTCTCACATATTCATATTTTGTGCGATCCTTTAGTCTACGCCCTTCTGGATTCACTTAGAGATATTAGTAACCGATCGAACGCGGATTCGAACGTCAATCATATTTTAGCGCGATTTGATTGGTTAATACCCTAACCCTAACCCTCGCCAAGGCCCATTCCATTCGGCTCGACGTCGGTCACTTTGCTCCTGAATAGACTGGGAAAGCAGTCACTTAGGCATTAGTAGGAGAGCATACAAAAAATTCCTACTATTATAATCTCGGTTTCATGAAATATTTGCACGTGTTCCTATCATCTCAAGGGTGTTTGAACCTTTATCACGCATTGATGAAATTTGTTACTCCCATAAGACTCAATTACACAACAACGAGGCTAATAATAGGAATCTACATTTTGTATTTTGGGAAAAGTCTACTGTCGCGTGTTCAAGACATGGTACTAGTAGCTCGCCAAAGGATCAATTAACCAGATAGCCACGTAATGCAGCTCCATCCGCCACGTACAATAGGTACTTAGAGAACCCCAGTGGGCATACTCCCCCGGACGAATTTGGGACGTCCTCTCGTCCCCGAAAAGTTTGTCCTACAGGTCCTAAATGACAAATTTGACGAAAATTTTGACTTGTGGTTGTGAAAATAGTTTCTCACATATTCATATTTTGTGCGATCCTTTAGTCTACGCCCTTCTGGATTCACTTAGAGATATTAGTAACCGATCGAACGCGGATTCGAACGTCAATCATATTTTAGCGCGATTTGATTGGTTAATACCCTAACCCTAACCCTCGCCAAGGCCCATTCCATTCGGCTCGACGTCGGTCACTTTGCTCCTGAATAGACTGGGAAAGCAGTCACTTAGGCATTAGTAGGAGAGCATACAAAAAAAAGGCAGTAGGATTTAATTTGAATAACTTAAGTTTTTCTTCTCTGTCGTCTGAATACTTTTACAAATAACAAAATATTAACATTTTACAGCTAAGCACATAATAATAATAATATATGGAAATAATAATAATAACAAACTTTAAAGTGTGGATAGAGCTTTAAAAATATCTAAAGATTTTAAAGCTCTACCCACACTATGCAAAATATATAAATTAAATTTATCCTCTTGAATGTACGTATAATTTAATACAATGCGTCTCTCTATAGATAATATATATATCTTAAGCTAAAAATTCTCTTCTAAAATATTTTAATGAAACAAGAGCAACCTTATTTCAAGCTATCAGCGTTTATCCGCTGTGAATGTGCGGCAAGTCATCTACAGCCAACTTCACAACTTCTTGCTCCCTCCTTTTCCTTTTTCTTTTTTTAACCGTTCATTAATTGTGTGTGTTTTGAGTTTTGGACTTGATCATCCCGTATATTCTGGTAATACAACACTTAATTCCGGCTGGTTAATTGTGAAACCGATTAACTGTAACTTTGTCAGCTACTGTTATTCACCTCAAATCTGTATTCTTCCGTCATTGCGGAAACCCTTCCAGTCAAACTGCATATGACGTCACATTCTAAGATGGTGGCAGGCACTGCGTGATGACTTTTTTCTCTATACACGTGCTACACTCGACCTTACAACACCAAATAAATTTACAGTTACATTTTGGGTTTGACACTTTCCTCACGAAAGAATGTTTCCTATGGCCACAGCTGCTACACAGCTTATTGCAGCTATCGTCTTTATGGTCGCACTCTCTATTGAGCGTACCCAATATACCAAGCTTAGTGTTAGGCTTGCAATAATCTGGAGAGTCTGTAACGTAAACAAGCTTGGTGTCGTTAACTAGAAGGGTCCTCGTAGGGCGGTTGCGAGCGGGTGGGCTTTGAACTGTAGTTATGAGAGGTTTGTTAATGTCTTTGGACGTCAGTTGGATGTCTTTGGACGTCAGTTTGACGGCTTTGTTATATAAATCTTTCAGCTTCTTGGAAGGTACTTTTAGGGACGGGGGTGTCGTACGCCAACAGGCTTGCGCTGTACAGTGTCCAGAAACTCCATGACAACGACATTCGGTTGGCATATTTTCTTTGTACACCTAGAATGAAATTAATGAATTTAATTAATACAAATTGTAATACTCTCAATACCTTTTTAAAATAGTGACGTAATCACAAAATTGGACAACTTAAGTACGAAAAATGCCGAGAAAGAAAGGAATGTGCTACAAACGTACGAGATTTTGATTTTTGTGGTTGATGAGATATTACAATAATTACCTGTAAGCCTGTCACCGCGTTCCTCCAATTGAACAAGCGACGTACGGGATCGGTGACTTTCTTGTAATCCATCGACCTCAAGATCCTTTTGGCGCGTTTCAAACCGTGCTCAATATTTTGCTGACACGTGACTACGGACGCACCCAGGCCATTCTTAGGGGCCTTTTTACATTGGCAATTTTTGTCATGACCTTGCTGACACGCCCTGATCATGTGGTGAGTGACGCCTGCTGCCACGATTGAGTATACGTATGAAGTTTCTTTAGTGGCTGTAAACAAAGAAAATAAATTATTATATAAAACAGAATGCTAGAAAAATTATTTTAATTTCCTTATTCGTAAGATATTGTTCCTGTCCTCTATTACTATCTTCAGAGTTCAAGAGGTTGCAGAACCGTGAGACATGTCCTGGCCTTTTTTGGTAGTTAGCAGTGCGTGTTTTTATTTTGAGGGCGTATGACCATTTCGTTTGACATCAATGCTAAATATTGTAACACATTTTTAATGGGTACTAAACTCATGAATCATACTACCGCTACACAAGTTTCCGACAAAAAGAAAATTTGAAATTTGAAAAATTTCTGTCACGATATATATTTACGGCTATTTACCGGTCACCTTGGCAACGATTTATTAATTTTCTAATTTGAGCGGTCAATACAGCATTCCAATCAAATTAGTCGTTTATTCCCAAATACGGGGAGGAGAAACCGAATCAATAAAATCACCGCAAAGGGGGAGAGTTTTACGGATAGCACAACGGGGACGGGAAATTGAGATTTTCGAGAATTTACTGGCAGTTCACTCTGTGGAAATCCACCGTTCAGACAGTCAGAGGGCCACCGCGCTCAACGGATATGTAAAACGTTAGAAATTATGTTTTTCTCGCTTCAGAAATTAAGTGGAAATGACGAATATCGGAATATAAAGTCTATAAAGTTGCATTGGTTCTTTTTTTAAGACGGCCTTTTTAAATCAAAAACACTCTGTCTGGAAAAATAGAGTTTTCTTGCGATGCTGGTGTTCCAGCTAGTCTTAAATGGTATTTACCTTCTTTGTAGATGTCCGTGAACGAGATTGGATGTCTTGCATTTTGGACGGTATCTGGTTTCGGACAGTTCCATCTTTCTAATTTGAAATTGTATTGGCATAATTCGAATGCTTCTTCATAACCGCTTAAGACAGCCTCGTTTTCACTTTTGCTCAGTTTCTTTAGGTTCTGAAAAGTAGAAGAGAAGAATTTTCAATGATACAATGTCGTTAGAAAGTTGTACTCCAATTTACTGACCCGAGGGACAGATAAATAGAATGGTGGAAAATGGCATACTTATTTAGGTCTAAAGATTTATACCAAGGCTCAAAATGTTTACTCAAAAAAAATGAATAACTCAAATAAAAACTCTTACCAAGCCTTTTTTACTTCCTTTTCGATTCTTGTTTTTCTTTGTTCTATAAAAAATAAGAAAATAAATGTCATGAATAATTACAAACATAAACAGCACGAAAATCAAATATAATGAATTATGTACAACATATGTAAATGTTTGAGGGTGAGAGGGGAGAAGAAAAATTCTTAAAATCGCTTGAATACCAACAGGTCATAAAAATCAACAGAATACCAAGGTCCTCTAAACGTGCTAAATGCTTCTGGTCAATAACGATAGATGTGTTAATGTTTATTTGTGGTGTTCGCAGATTTAATTTCTAAGTAAACGATTTAAGAGATATCTATATTTGACAAGTTGGTCTAGTTCCGTAATATACTTTTTCTCCTTTCTCCGTCTCTATTTGAAAATATACGCATTGTACACAAAAACGATTTTCATTATGTGTGATGATAACATTATTATGACGGCACGCTTTAGACTTGAGTCGTATTTCGGGAAATCGGGACTCCGATGGACGTTTAAATTTAACGACTAGCACGACAAGCACGACGGCAAGCTTGGCTCAACACAACATTATGCCTTCAAACAACTATAATATTAACTAAAAAAAAAGAAGCGCAGAAGCCCCCTGTCGTGTGTATTATGATAGAAACGGGTGATATCAAAGAGTATTTGTTTTTAATTTCATATCGTTCATTAAAGGATTATCACAGGCATTCCACTTCCTCTTAACTATCGGTTAGCTCCCCTCTCAGAATATGAAAATCGGATGATAGCAGTAGGGGAAATGTATGACACAAGAGAGGTGTTTTGTTGTGTTGTGTGTTAGGAGAAAAATGCCGTTTGATGATATGCCGAATACCATGATGCCTTGTGCCTCATGTATTACAAACGGTCCTCGGGGGCCATTTCGTAAATCAGGAAAACTATTATTGCACGTACAATAGCAACAAGATTCGCGCCCTATTTCTTTAAAGGGGGGAAATATAGCGGCACAGAGAAAGCCCACCCCCCCCCCCCCCCGGCTACATAATAATAATGTTTCGATTATACCACATTTTGGTTTTCTTGTTTTCTGACATTTTGAATTAGCTTTTTCCTGTGAATATCCATTAAGTGTCAGCATCTGTCAACGTTCGTGTGACAAGCAGGTTTATCAAACACTTCATCAAAAACTTCTGAACAACATGACAGAAAACAAAATTTGCATCTGTGAAAAAGAAATCATCAGAAAAATCATCTTTCGCGTTTCAATACTGTAGAAATGCCTTCTAAATGTGTTTGTAACATCAAGGCAAATTTTATCAAATGTCTTGCTCTTCCAGTCCTTTTTATGAAGCTTTGACAATAAAGTGATGATACAAAGAAGAATAGTTTGCAAATGACAGGTCAAAGTCGAATATGAGGGTTTTCTTGATTGAGCTGACACTGTGCGAAAACGGTACTGATACGATGTACATCTGATAGCAAAGCATATGGTAATTACGGTTTTGCGATTACAACAAAGTAGAGCAATAATACAGAATGTTTTCTCACAGAGATAAAATTGATGACGTCAGCTGTTCAGTGCCACACGGAATAATGAGATACAATTACGCGATAACGAATATGATTTTTATGGAGTATTGAACAGAGAGAGAAATTACGTTTTTCCGAGATACTATAAAATATACCAGTATGTAGTCTGTTGATAATGCGCGTTTGATCGGCACATATCAGAGACCTACATAACGGTCTTTTGTTAAAAAATTTATGTAATGAAATGAAAACGGTGCTTTGCCTTGATTTGATTTATTTTTATTATTCAATTGAGATTAATCAACCAACACTAATACACTGATAAATGTGTTGTTCGTTTCACTGATTATCCTTAGTATAAACATATCACTGGTTTCTTTAATCTTCTTTGAAATAACAGTACTAAAAAATTTTCGTCATTCTTATCCCTAAAGTTTTTACGGCGGTATTCTCCTTTGAAGTGTGTAGCGATTTTTGTACGAGGGTACTTAGGGGACTTTTTGTTCACATAGATTTGTGAGTAGATGTTTACAACCCACCCATATATCGAAAGCTGATGGTTTTGAAGAACAAAATGTTTTTTTGTTTAAAAACAACCTTTAGCCTGAATTGTAATTCAACTCTGACCTATATACAGTTAATATGCTTTGGCAATTATATTAAAGCAAGTGAGATATGAATATCCACTTTGCCAGCAGTTCTAATATTATTTGTCGATAGGTCTCTCGGAATTCTGTACAGGCGCTTAAGGTTTTGGACGCGGTAACAGCAAAGTACACATAAGGCTCACACAACATACGAGTACCGAAATGAATTCTGCAAAATAGCACAGTTGTTAAGAAGCTAAAAGCGATATGCATAAGCCACGCAAATAGAGATATTGAAAGCAATGTTATATTTGATATCGCCGGGTTCGAAATACCGTTTCAAGTCTATTCAGTTCTAATCCTTTTTTGTGGGGCATCTGATCGGTAATTATCAGGACTTACCACATTGTTTGTATTGTATATGCTAATGGTTGGTGATAAGCATATTTTTGTGTCAATTACAGAAAAAAAGTCCTTTTTTCCTTTTGTCCACGGGCGGAAGGTGTCTTTGTGCGATTGTAATTAACACCTCACCTCGAATTGACTTGTATAAGAGACACGCCGTTATAAACGGATAAAAGTGTATTGAAAAAGGTTAAACGGTTATAAAAGGGTTAGGTTCAACCAACATATTCTAATCTGATCTGTAGTAATCAACACATTATTGGAAATGTAAAGAAAAGTGTACGTGTAAACAAACTTATATCCGATGGGAAATAAATTGTTAAGAAAAAAATGCTGCCTTTCAAAAATGTTTTCTTCCTACATTCTTGCTATGTGCCAGAAAACTGAAAAATTCTCGACTTGCGTCTTATTACTTCCCACGCGTCCTCCTGCGCCCGCCTGTTCGATGTTGTGACATTGCAATTACAAATTACCGCATACGGTACTGTACGAAAACAACAAAAAGCGCCGAAAAACGAAAGTGAAAAATAACCACTTTGTTTTGATGATTTAACTGTTTACGTTTTACGAATTTCAAGACCAAATGAGATATACAGCACACACAAAGATTGTTGTTTTGAAGCTATGTATACAACGGATGTATTTACATATAATGCAAGTCAAGACCGCAAGACGCATCATAAATAAAATGGAACGAAAAATGCGCAATCACTCGGAGTTGTTTTGCAATTAAATCGCCGACCGCACAGCGCAAATCTATCTTGCTTTTTTATCTAATCGAATAAAAAGAAAGCGAAGCACTCGCTTAACAGTGAATTATCTCCACAAATTTCCCATATGCTTGTAATTAAGTTAGTTCTGTGTAGCTCTTGTCTTTTCTTGCCGCGTATATAGCCCCTGTGAAAGCTATTACCGCCCGCCTATTACAATTTCTTTATCGCCTAACGCGGAATATAAACCGCGCAAAGTTTTGATTTTATTGGACGACAATATGCGCACCGCTAACTGCGACATTTCAAAGTCAGCCGACACGTTTCCCATGAGAGTTTGAACAGACGGCCAATTAGAAGTTGTAAAGTTCTTTTTAAGTGAACACATTATTACTATCATGAAAAGTGCGAGAATGCGGGAGCGCGGGATAATAAGACTTTCTGGATTCCTTTTATAGCAAAAGAAAGCCCCGTGATAAAGATGAGAGGGGACCGCTGGGGCAAATCTTTTTCACACAGCAATTAAGTGTAAGTAACTTACACATGTTTTCTTTTAAGAGAACTAATTATTTATACAACCATATAATTTACTAAGCGCAACAGTTGAGACATAATATTTATTTTTTTTGCGTTTTCTCGTTTTTTTAACAATCTTGTAAAAAAGCATCATAAATCCATATGTAAACATGTAAAGAAAAAAAAGCCTCCTTACGTTTATAACACTTGCAAATGGTATTTACATTACAACTAACAACTTTATCTTGTCTTATGACAAACACACATGACAAAGTACAGTAGGGTCCCTCAACTAACATTGAATACAATACTTTCCCACGATTTTTTGTGTTGTAGAAGAAAAGTCATCCAAGTCGTGTGTTAAAAGTGAAGAGGCAATAACAGAGCAAACTGAATGCCGACACACCTCTTACTTAGAAATTTCGCGGCGTGTGTTCAGGGGAAATAACCCTGACACGCAAACTAAAGCTAAATTTCAATGTGAGTCATGGTAAACAAAGCATTTTTTTCATAACTTACCCAGATTGAAGCGTGATATGGAGTACAAAAGCCAAAATCAATAGTTGCAGTTTCATCTTCATTTTACTTCTTCTTCTTTTTCGTTTTCAATTTCTAATAATAGTTATAAATTTCCCAACAAAATTCCACTAATCAGTATCCAATATTCTCTACCATTTACCAAAACATTAGTTATATGTAGGTATCGTCTGATTCGATTTCAAATTCAATTGGTTTTTTATAAATATATTTTTTTATCAATGCAGCCAGCCAGTAGTGCAACCTGGAAGAGAAATGAACTTGTTCTGAAGGCAGCCCTGCATTATATACGAAACACAACACATTAAACGTCACTTCATATCCAGATCAAAGACATGCCGCTAACTGTCATTCATTTTTATTAATACGTTACGATAAAGCGATTATCACTACCTTCTATTATACTCGATTATCCAAAACTTATTTCATGCCTCGATTATCTACATTTGTTGAATAATGTCCAAAGTTATAATTTTTTATCACTGGTGATTGTCTTCACCCCAAGTCGTGATTTTTCTTTATTTTTTAAGAAGCATTTTTCTTTTTCAAATCATAAGAATGTTACTTTTAGTAACACTGTATAAAATCCCTCCTCCTGCCATGCTACAAGACGTATATACTGTGATTCAAGGGTTAATGCGAATGATCTCTACAAAGGAGAACATGTGTGTTCTTTTCTTTTGAGAAACATTTTTTTTAATGAGACAATGATGATACGGATTACAGAGTATAATTACGCTTGTGTTTCTAAATGTAGCTAATTACATTGTAAAGGGATCTACACAAATGATACATTGCAACAGCTTTTCTCATCAACGAACAAGAAACATTAATATAAACAGGAGCAACTTATTTGTTCTGTTTTTTAAACCGCCGCCTCCGTTGCGCGTGCGCGCCTTTTTTAAATACCCCGGCAACCATGTACAGTGATGCCGTACGACATTGCCTATTTTGGTTGACGATTATCTCAAAGGAATTATAATCAACCATATTCCTTGATGTTACTTGAAACTGGGTACATTGTAATAGAGGGTTCCAAGCAGGAGGGAAGAGGGGGGGGGTTATAGGTTCTCCGCTCCTGCAAATAAATATTAATATGTACGCACAACATACGGACCAGAAAAAATAGAACATAAACAATAAAAACCCAATAGAAAGTGTTAAAAAAATAGAACATAAACAATAAAAACAATAAAAACCCAATAGAAAGTGTTGAAAAAATAAAACCGAAACAATAGAAAAACAATAGAATGGATTCTATTTTTATAAAGTGTTATTTTTTCAGTAAAAATCATTGTGAACCCAAAATAGAGAGTAAGGGGCATATATGGGTTGTCCTGTCATTGTTTCCGCTCGTCTACCTACCACCAACAGTCGTGTGTGGAGATAAGAACACATAGGCGATAGGAAAGGAAAAAACTTTTAACATTTAATTACTGTTATTTGTCCAGTCTCCCACGATGATGGCTAATGTATATATGTATATATGTGTGACACATTGGGGTTACCAAGGGTCTCTTATCTCCTTCATATTACTTTGTAAATAGAATATCTTAATTTTATTGGTCGGTGATTCAAAAATATGATTTGAGATATAGTGTCAGGTTATTCTAATATTCTCTCAGCGATACAACGTTGCCGAATACAAACGAAAATGATCGTGGGAATATTCAGTTATCCCAACCTAGCACGTGTTGTTTGTTTTGTACGCATGATGGAAAAAACAAATTAATTTTTTTTGTATCCTAAATGCCCGTATCATTGTTATGATCGCCTGTATTTTTTTCATTGCACTATCTGTAAGAATATAGAACAGATCTTTCAAAACGCGCTCACAATTATAATTATACGTACATTTTAATGATCTAATTTGCAGACTTTGGTAAAAATAGTTTTAGAGTTTAAGACAACTCCGTTTTGCAATACACACAAATAACATGGCTTATACCTTTAGCATCCGCCCAAGCCATAGGTGACACTATCAGACGTAATTTACTCTGAAGTCACCTGCGCTAAGGCTCATTTCCCTCATTTCCCTTGTGCTCTCCCGCTTCCACGTCAAAAAAGAATTGGCTAATCTTCTCCATAATACGACCAATGCCCGAACAAGAATATTACGTCATTCATGTTTCATTTTGCAGTGGTAAGCTAAATAGAGATGAACGAAAAGCTACTTTCGTCCCAGAATATTCAGACGTATAATAGTCTTTAGTAGTTTTTAGCAAATTACACTACCAAGGAAAAACGTGTTCCTCTTAGAGTGTAACTTTCTCATATTGATTTTGTTGTGTGTAAATCTTTTCCTAGCCTGTACTAGACCGTCGTACAGTACGGAGAACATCAGAGTTAGGTACAGGCTATAACCTTTCCTGAAATACCGTTTATATATATAGAAAGATCAAGCTCTACGATGGTTGTACTTTTATGAAAAAATGTGTTACTCTTATGAAACTCACGAAGACAAGATTTCATCTTAGGAATTTATGAAGTATTAAAAACATTGTTCCTGAGGCTATTATCAGTGTTACCACCACCATACCGCCTCCATCCGCCACCAACAACCATCTTAGGAAGTATATCAAAACAAACACAAACAGTTATATGAGGGCGTTACTACACAATCCAATATATTTAGGTATATAAAGATAATTATAGTGTTTTCATTGGTGTGTTGTTTTTTCGTTAATTATGGAAGTATGCATCCATAACTCGACGATAGTGACGGACTGATGTCATCTCACAATATATTGGCCATTCCTCAGTTCCTCGTTAATTGCTAGATGTGAATCGCTAATAATTTCCTGTCAGATGTAACCTTCCCCATGGAACGTTCGTGGAACGTTATTCTGAATGTCCCTATGCCCACGCTTGTCGTTAAACAGGGCCAGGAAATTCATCGTTACGTTTCACCTCTGACAGTGTGTTAATTATTGATGTGTCAATGAAAATTTTCTCTGTCATTCATGTATTTTCAAAAGAAGTAATTTCCCCTTATGCTATGTACAGGCCTACAAGTACATGTACCCAAGTAAGGTTATGCTATGTACACATGCATACAAGTACATGTACCCAAGTAAGGTTACAGCCTTTGTGAAATTGAACACTAAAGAATACTCCATTAATCTCTGAATGGTGTTGTTTTCATCGCCAATTTTGTGATTTTTAATAATACAATACAATACAGAGAGGACACACTGTATCATACACGGGTTAGGTTTTTCAACACCATTGCCCTTCCCCCCTCCATTTGATCAGATCTAAAAACATTGCAGATAAAAGCCACTTGTGTATATATATGATCATGAAGTTGGTATATTTACTATGTGGGACACAAACAGAGTCAAGTAGGTTTGCTGCAAAGGTATATTTTTGAATACACGTGCGAGCACTTAAGTAGTGGTTCATGGTACTTTACTTGGTTTTATATTGATCTACTTTATCTATTTCATATATATATTGTTATACTTTCATGATAATAGGCAACATTGCCGAAGTGTGATCTTAATTCTTCGAGAAAGCCCTTCTTATGATAACTGATATTCCGTTTTTAACCTTTTACACTTAAATTCGTCATGCCTAAAGGACTATTGTCGATTGTTCATCAATGTATGTCATCATACAAAAATTGGTGGGATGCGCATCTGTGCAAGTTTGATCAAATGTCGTAATACTTGATTAAAAAAAGTAAATTTGCGCAAGTTTAGATAAACGTGAAGAAGGAAGCCGCCTTACCGTTTTTTGAATGAGAATTAATTTCGAGAATCACGCGCGAAAAAAAATTGTATCCATTTATATACATAATACACGATTCATGAGCCACCATCAACTGATGCGTACATATTCATTCTCTTCAATGTTTTTTAGTCGATATCGACAATGAATGGTGTGTTTATACCGGCTTTTGTCGAGCAGGAACTGGCGCAGCCGATTACGATAAATTTCAGAGCACGTTTCTAACATTTGCGGACATACCTGTACAGATTAAACTTCATAGCTACCTTGGAGGAAAAGATTCTTATAGTAATTTTATAAAACGACGTGGAACCAAAACGTTGCTGATTGATCTGTGGGAAATACGTACTTAAACATTACGAATTCCACTCAGACTGGCTATATCCGACGAAATACTTCTGCCTTGTCATTTCTCCTTATTCTTACATCTTCTGTACAGAACAACATGCTACCTTTTTTACGAGAAATATTCTGAGAATGTTGCACCGATAATCACACAAACGAAAGTATAACTTCTTTTTATTTTTCGAACACACTAACTAAACATCTTGTTGGATCGACACACCATAATCAAAAGATTTGCCGTGATCAATCTGAATGTAAAATCTTTTTTCTTTTTGTAAACAAGTGAGCACGTAAAAAGAAAACAATTTTTTTAGAAGAGCGAACATTGAAAATCTTTTGTTGTTTAATGTGTTAATCAAACATATTGTTAGTAGTAAAGCCTGCACAAAAAAGAGAAAATTGGAATTTTGAAAAAATAAGGATTTTATTGAAATGTCAATAGAGCGGTAATTCTCCATTCCACCCCACCCTACGTTTGTGTTTACGTTTCATTACCGTGGCAACCACATTTTGTTTTTGCAGCTTCAGCAACTAATGTTTGTTTGTTTGGGTAATAAGTCATCAATCATGATTTTACAGTCAAAACCTACATTCATTTTAA
>JAYRBV010108775.1:0-14563 GCA_036023255.1 Mitrocomella polydiademata | reverse complement strand
ATTTTACTGGATAAACTTTCGCGAATGACCATTTTCAAAAAATTCGCGAGACAAACTTTCGCGAAAAAAGCCAAAATTCGAAGTTTATCTCGCGAAAGTTAATCCGAATAAAGTATTAAGACTATTGCAACTTACATTACGATATGGGACTTTAGTATATTAGTGGAATCTACCGATGTAAAAGTCAGGAAAATTAATGAAAAACGAGATTGATGAATATAACTAGCTGTAAAAAGAGATTAGGTTTATTAAGTCTGTTATGAAAACCTATTAATAAATCATAGAAAAAGAAGAAGAAAGTTATCCAAAGGTGTCAATACCCAAGTTAATTTTTGGGTAATAATTTATTTTCACAAATATACGACCCAAGAATGTCAAGTTTTTTAATGAAAATTTTTAGGATTCCAATTGTTAAGGATTAAACAACAGAATTTCAAAAATGCACCTACTGATTAAGCCTTAACATGGTGGCAAGATACACTTTTTGATAAAGAACTTCTCAATAATAAATTTAAACATAAATCACCGTTCTTATAAAAACTTGTTTCTTATCAAAAAAGATATAGTGGTAACAACCTTTGAATGTTAAACAAAATGATATAACTTGCAGGCCCTGCAATTGATGCACTCTGTTTTTATGAAAATGTCTTAGTCATTGAATTATTGATGATAGGGCAAGAACACACAATATAGATTCTCTGTAAAAAGTTGTATTCGAAACACCGAGAAATACTCCGCCATATTTCTTGAAGAAACAAGTACCCAACTTCCAAATAGAAAAAAAACAAAAAAAAACTTAAAAGAAACTTCGATATCAAATCACACTTTTTTCATCTACGTTTTAAATCAGCCCTTTCTAATTGCTCAGTAGTACCCTAGCACTAATATTTAACTGTTTAAATGCCAAAATTTTCTATTTCATTTCATAAGTGATAGGAGGAACATTTCAATGATCAAAATTTGAAAGAATACTAAAATGAAACTGAACAAAAAAAAATAGAAAACAGTGCACAAATGAAACAAAGAAATATAAACAAACAATAATAAAGCAAACTTCCAAAGGTTTCTGTAAATTATTTTACAGTAGATAAACAAACATGTTTGAATGTAAACAGAATATAGCAAACTTTTTTTTTGTATCCTTGACAATATTGTAATAATCCCATCAACTTTCCATCCTTCATTTGACATGTATGCAATCACAACAAAAGGCAATTAGAATGGAATATCCAAATTAACAAAAGATATGTAATGATACTAAGATTGACACTTTTCATAATTTAATTATCTCTACAGGCTGATTATTGCACACCATCGTAGATGTTGTTTACGCTTCTTTGCTGAGGAATTTAATGAAGACATACAACTAGCAAATAATACAATACTATGGATGTACCCTTACCAGTATAAACAGTATAAACGTGCATAGAATTAAGATCTTCATTTTCAACATGATACCTTCTTCAAACTGAGAAGATATTTCGAAATATTCACACTTCACACCTTAAAATTGATGAACAGATAATTAAATTCTTATCAATGTATCAAATAAACATTATTTATTTCCATGAAGCTATCTGAGCTACCATGATGTCAAAAAACCCACCTTTAACCGGACAAATACCAGTTGGTATTTTCAGGTACCTACTCATATGGGGATTAACTTTTCAGATGGTTTTCAGTCCAAATTGTTTGCGATAGCTCTCCAGGGGCCTTTTAGTACCCTCCCTAATGTTCTCAAATTTAAATTATTTTTACACTAGTAAACAGATCTTAGATAGTAAATAGAAAAAATGGTATTGTTTGTCATATTTTGATTACTGGTTGCTGATTTATAAGGGTTCAAAGGTGCAAAAATTGACGTTTTTAACTCTTTTGCTAACGTAGCATTCCCTGGAAAATTTTTTTCATCTGATTTGAATTGTCTCACTTGATAGAGCGTGAATAGTTGTTTTAGAAAAAGGTATTATTTGTTAAGTTTCCGTGTCTAAATCATCTCACTAAGATATATTCACTGGTACTAAAATAATTTGAATTTGAAATATTTTATTTTTTCCTTTCATGTGGTCCCCCCTTTGGGTCATTAGGAAGGGTACTAAAAAGGCCCTTGGAGAGCTATCACAAACGATTTGGACTAAAAACCATCTGAAAAGTGAATCTCTATATGTATAGGTACCTGAAAATACCAACAAGTATTTGTCTAAAGGTGGGATTTTGACATCCTGGTGCCTGGACTATTAAGTTCAAATTCTATCTACTTGGTGAAAAGAATAATATATATGTTTTCTAATTTATTTCAATGCCATTAAAGAAAATTGGTAAAATATTTTGGTGTTGAGGCATGAAAAATTGGGAGAAATCTTTTTTAAGGAAACTTAGGAGTTAACTGTAATGTAATTTAAGAGGAGATGAAGAAGATTTTACAATTATATTTATGGGTGTTGGAAAGCTAGTTTATGATAGCTTGGGGACAAACATAATCCATTTTAAAGCTATAAAATTTTGTATAACTACTACTGTAAGTTGTAAGATGTAGATCAACTGGATCAAATGGAAAATGCTGATAAAATATCAGCATTTTCCATAAATGATAAATTATCAAAGTTAAAGTTTTAATATGAACAAAAAAAACATAGACACAAATAAAACCAAACAGTTACCCTAATTATCATACATTAATCACAAAAAGTTGCGGTGCTACAAACTACAAAATTTTGCCTATGACTAAAAGTTTTAGAATTTAAAATTTGTCGGAAATATTTGACCAAACATTATCCGCTGAAACTTTTTGTGATTTTAATGTATTATCTTATCATAGCCTATAAACAATAAGTAGAGAAATAAAACAAACACAATACAATAAACTTATGTTTTTGTTTTTTCAAACCTTTATGTATAATCGTCAATTATTTTGCCTTTGAATGTAGCTTGATATAAAACTAGGATAGGAAAAATACTATGTTGATCTTTTTAAGTAAAAGATTACATTTTATACAGCAAGCTTGGACACAAAGAAAAACTGGTAAATGTAAAGAAAACACCAGGTGTGCTATGGTCGATCTCAGATGAGTGATTTTAAACAAATAAATCACACTTGCAAATCTCCTTTAGGCATGTGAGGGTGAGAAGACTGCATTGTAGATACAGAGATAAATGTATATTTTCAATCTCATTTTATCACACATTGAAAAGAACTTTGCAACACATTTTAGTCAATCAATTTCTATTTTTATTCTAATATATTGTTCATTTTTATGGTGATTGTACATTAATGCAGCATATGCTATATCTTAAAAAAATGATGGGTAGAACAATGCCATGATTTTTTCATTATTATTATTATTATTGTTAGAACATATTTTCCCAGGAAAGCCAGTTCAGTTCTTTATATAACTGCTATAAAATGCTATCCTTGCAAAATACCTACAAGGGAGCCTTATGCAAGGCCACTCAAAATTAAGTTGAAATTCCAGTATTTTCAAGTATATTTTTTCAGTTTTCAAGTAATCCTGTGATAAATTACAGTATGAAAACAAAAATTCAAGTATTTATGACGAAAAAAAATCAAATATATATACAGTATTTATATATGGCACCCACAATCTTTCTGATTTTATTTTCCAGGATAAATTTTTGATTTTTCCAGGAATTTTCAATTAAATATCTATGCTTATTAGTCCTAGTTGTTGAGAGTTTTCTGAGTCATTATGTGTAATATGTTCTAATGAAAATGTTACAATATCAAACAGAGTTTCTTGAGAAAATAAATTGAGGCGTTAGTAAACCAGTAAAGGTGGCGCAAGCGAAAATTTTGTCATTTGGGGTCTTTATATATATACTTTGGCTTTTAAAACATCTACACTAACAAAAACATACATCAATATGCTAAATTGAAAAAAATGAAGTGGTGTCCTTCTTCAATTTTACAAGAGTTTGCAGGAGTTATTATGAATTTAAGGTGTTTCAAGGAATGTTGGGTACTATGTTGATACATTCAAAAAAAGAAAAATAGAACTGTACAGATACTGCGCCAGTATGTTATGTTAGCCCTCTTCACTTCAAATTTCAACACCAAAGATCTCATAGCCCAATTCTAGAAGAAAAGCACGTCCGGCTACCGGACGCTGCCCTCTTGAAATCGTTCATGAAAGTGCCCTTTTTCGGAAAAAGCGTAAAATAGGGATAAAACCCTGCCCTTTTCATGAAAATCAGACGCTGCCCTTTTCTTCTAGAATTGGGTCTGCTGGGACCCTTCAATTCTAAGCTCTAGGCCACAGATCCACTTATTTTATGTTGTGTTTTCTTTTGTGTTTTAAAGCTGTAAGCGTTCCAGCAAAGAGAAAATAGATTACAGTACAGTAAGGAAGGAGTCAACCCCAATAAAACTATAATTGTTTGTACATGCGATGTATCTCACACAAAATTACAGATGTTCTATCTCTTGATTTAATAAGCAGACCTAAATCTTAAATAAGTGCCACAGTGCTACATTAAGCATTTACAGCTGTGCTGTATTATATTGAAAATTAAGGAACTTTAAGGTTATAACTACTGAAAACAATGCCGTAAATGTGTACAACTTTGAACACCAACGTATAAATTCGAACACTTTGTGAACAAACCATTTTCCTATCTGCATAGACACCCTCATATATCATGAGATTATAGTTTGGCTGGTTCTACAACAAATATCAGGGTTCCCACAATAAAATTGTATTCAAATTCCAGGACTTTTTTAAGGACTTTCCAGGACTTTTTTTTTCATTTTCCCAGGATTTTGCTTTCACTTTTTCCAGGACTTTTCCAGGATTTATCAACTTTTTTAAGAAAATTCCAGGACTATCCAGGACAATTTTTAATATTTGTAAGATAACTTAAGGTTTTAGTAGGTATTTACAGTGTTCAGTCTATTGCAAACTTGCGAACGAGGCAAAATCAAAAAGTCAATTGGCCTAAACAGGTGAATCTTGTAAAACAACAACTTTGAATCATGGATTTTTAACAACATGATCATGAATTAGTTTTATACAGGATAAAGAATGCAGCAATACAAAGTCAGATTGCGCTTGATTAAAAAAAAAAAATCAAGAAATTCCAGGATTTTCCAGGCACTGGTGGGAACCCCCTGTATAAGACCCCCTCATCTTTTAAGCACCCAAGAGTACAGGGATAAGACTGATTAGACTATGGTCACCCATATAACACCCATACAAATTACCACCACCACAAGCAAGGGTCGTCCAGCCAGAGGTATCGTAGCTTCATATACTTTATATGTGCCCCCTGTATGGGAGTAATTATCAAAACCTTAAAGGTTCAAGGGTTTACCAAGGTTGGCCACTTAAAATATAATTTGTTAAATGGCTTTTGTTAACATAATTTGACCTTAACCCTCTGGCTCAATAATGCTGGTAAAGTTTCTTATAAAAAAATGTATTCAAGTGCCTGAGTGTGTACACATGGGCACCTGAAGAAAAAAAATCTAGTCCGCAGCCTTGAATTTATGAATCAGACGAAGTATCAAAATGTCAGCGTTTGTTTGTGTTATACAAGTTTACAAATTCTGTTTGTAAATTATATTGTTCAAGTAGAAATCTACCAAATATAAAACCATACATTTCTTGAAATTTGAGCCATCGTTGACCGTTCCTGGTTCCTCTGAAGAAATGTACGGACAGTCGGATGTAAAATCAGAGACCGAAAGGGAAAGAATAATCAGAGCTAAACAAATGCCTGGGAATCACCGTTTTTGATTTGCCGCCCTAGCGACCTTTACATTTCCCGCGTTTTCTCACATGGTAACCAACGCCTTACTTGAAAATAATATCATGAAAATTGTTCAGAACTGATCGAAAAACATAAACCAACACTGAATACTGAATATCAAAAAGCCTTTTTGACGATAAGAATAATGATTTTTATTATAATTCTTATGAAATATTGACCAAGATTTCCATATTTTCAGAGGCCCATGTGATTGCAAAATTAGCCATTCCCTGATAGTGCACTTCTTCTATAAATCTTTAATATCATGAGAATGTAACGGCGAGAAAGAAAAAAGACTCTGCGGAAAAGAGGCAATACGTCATTGTTATCAATCACATTGCCTTCTGAAGTAAGATGGTAGCACAGGCAGTGGTAGATCGTGTGGAAGCAGTCGAGTAAAAGTGTTTGAAATCTTCTTTGCCTTGTTTCTTATCAGTTATATACTCAAAAATGGATCCGCAACACATTTCAAACCTATTCCAACATACACTGGAACCCTCACCAGAAACAAGAGGACAAGCTGAGGCGCATTTGACAGAGGTAGGTTCATTTTGTTCTCCTCCTTTATTTTGTGTTATTTCTATCTTTTTGCCTTTATCTGCCACTCCAGAATTCAGAAACAGATTTTCCTGATTTTTCCGGAACCCGATTACCCCGATTTCCCGGCAATTCAGCCTGGTTTTCCAAATATTCCTAACATTTCTCCGATATGCAATGTGTATGCGCAGGCATATGTGTATTTGATAATGCGGGTGATTTCAAGGTCAATTTTATATGCGGGTGAAGTCTTCGAAATGCGAGTGTCTACCGCTCAATGCGGGTGAGTTCACACCTCTGTGAACCCATATACAAAAACAATGCATTTCAGAGAAGTTTGGAAAACCGGGCTGAATTTCCGGGAAATCGAGATGAAACAAGGTCCTATTTCGCAAAATTAAGTTCCGCCAAACTCGTTAAAAATTATTTGTGCTCATTTTTTTAGATCAAATTTCTCTAGATTGAGTTTCATAGTAACTTTGTGTCTTGGAAAATTCCTGAGTACTTTAAAAACATGATCAATGACGGCGTAACTTTTAATTTTTTTTGTACACCGTCCAACCAGGGTCCTGAATATTTTAATTACCCCCTTCCCCCTGTCGTTTTCCATAACTTTTGTTTTACTTAAGCAAGAAATGCAATGAAACTTTGTGACTTTATGTTTTATTCTATTATGCACATTTCTGCAAAATTTTAGGCCTTTGACCGTTCAGAAGTTATAGGTCATTACTCGGAACCACCAATCAAATCCTTAAGAAAACCATGCAAAATGACAACAAACTAATTTGTGTATAACTTTTTTTGTAGTTTTTAAGCAATTGCTTTCAAACTTTCAGGACGTCTTTATATTTTAAAAGTCAGTATACTCTGCACAAAATTTCTAGACACAATATTATGATAACGCATTACTATGAAGCACTAACGCTTTTTTAAATTTTGGTAATTTTTGGTTGGCATTTTAGGCATTTACCCACCTCAAGTGCTTCCTCAGACAATTCCCCATGTACAATAGGGTTAAATTTGAACACTTTCAATTTTTCATTTTGTGTGGTTCCCCCTTTGGAGAGAAAATTACCTGTGAAGGAGAGCGATAACTCCTGAAATCGACCAATTTAAAAAGGCTAACATCGATTTTCAAATTATCCCTTTTTTGGTTCCAATTTTGCCAAATCCCATGGACTATTGGTATAATTATGTCACCCATTAAAATTCATGTATGGTTTTATAGCTTTCTACCACACCTGGGTTCCTACCAATTCTGCTTCAACTCATTATGTCGGATCAAATCAACATTGCTGTAAGACAAGCAGGTTTGTAAAATTTTCCTTCCTTAATTTTTAAAATTGTTTTAGAAAGAGGCATATATTTATTTCCGGCCCAATTCTCATGAAAAGGGTAGGGTTTTATACTAATAACTTAGTGAATGTTTTACAGGTCGATTCGGGAATAAATCGTCAGGCTGAATGGACCGAACGCATTCAACTGACGGAGGTTGATTTCATTCCAGAATCGACCTGTAAAACAGTCACTAAGTTATTTATAACCCTGTCGAACTTCCTTTTAGGATTCCTCATTGTTCGATTGATGTCGCTAATCTGATCTAAAAGGCCCTAAGATAACTGTAAACAAACTATCACTTTCTGAAACCTCAAACCAGCTAAGCATCATAATGAAAAAAGACAAACAAATAGAACAGAAAACATAGAAAAGCTGTTCAAAAGTATTTCAATCAAAGACTAAAACTTAAAATCCAAAGTAAACAACGCTCAACCTTCTTTGTATGTTCATGTTTATGTTTTTATGTTCAAAATCTTTTGCATTTCTTCGCATTTGAATGTTAGAGAAGAGTTTGAAAATGTTGGGAATTCCGTAGTGACCGACCGGTCACGTGATTGAAATAAGCCAATCACGTTACAACATTCTTTGAAAGCCAGTCTATTCGAGCTCATAGCGCCCCGGCACGACCAAAATAAACCAATCAGATGCGTTTGCCGGGGTAATAATAAATCCTATCACACAAGGGGAATACCATGTTCCCTGTCTAAAGCTACCTTAACTTTTTGAGTTGCAAGGTAACAAGGGCATACATAAAGAGACCTCCCAAATTATGCAGCAGAAAACTAATAATAATTTATGTAATATTTGTTCATTATTTGTTCCCATGAAAAAAAACATTGTATGATGTATTCTGATTTATGATATTATCCATACAACTATTTATTTTGTGTTTTGCATTGCAAATCATGATCTGTAAAAAGAAAAGTTAAATTCCCTTGGGTTTTCAATTCTAAATCAGATAATTTATGATCGTTTTTTTTTACCTATATTCCCATTGGAACTGACATAAATGAAACAGTTTTAGAACTCAATATTTTTTTTCTAAAACCTGTGGCTGTCAATCAAAAATTTCCTCTATTTTCAGACAACTGAGTCTCTAGACTAGGGAGCAATGTAAGGTAGTGGATTGTCTTATTTCGGAAAAATTCCCTTTAACTAGAAAGCGTTTTTGCCTTATAGATTTGGTATTTTATTTTTAAGTATGTCAGAAAGGTAACAAAAGTGAATTTCCAAATTTTTAGCTGTAATCTACTTCAAAAACATGGTATGCAAATACTGGCGTGAGTATGAGATGGACATTATTGTGGGCGAAAAGAAATATCAGATTCCTCCAGAAGATAAAGCATTTGTCAGAGGAAAAATCATGGAATCTATATTAACTGCTACTGAACTAATCAGGTATACTCATTTTTAAACAAAAGTTTTCATAAAACTTTAATTCAAATGTTTTTTAGAATTTGAAATTGAGTTGCTTATCTGTTCAAATGTAAACAAAAAACAGTTTCTTCATTAATGAACGCACCATAGACGTTTTGAAGTTGAAGACATCAGTAAAACTTGTATAGAGATATATATTCCGTGGCTTTTTAGTATAAAGGATAGGATTTATTGGAGATCTTTTTTTACCTCATTGAATTTTTGTGTAATGTAAATCAATTCATTTTGTCTACTGTTCAGGGTACAACTAACAGTTTCCATACATGAGGTTATTTCATGTGACTTTCCCGAAAAATGGCCTGATCTTGTCCACAAAATAAATGGTTACTTAACATCTGACGTCAAAGAATCCTATCTTGGTTCTCTCCTTGTTTTATATCAACTTGTTAAAAAATATGAGTAAGTAACTTAAAATTTGGTTTTTCAAAATCAAACCAATATCGAAACTCTTCTATTTCATTATCTTTAAACAAATTTTATTATCTTACAGATTTAAAACCAAAGATGAAAGGGGGCCTATAGAGGAGATCATGTCAGTTTTTTTGCCAATCCTCCAAAGTAGATGTGCCTCATGGGTGAAGGACGATACTCTTGACTCTTTTTTACTTGTAACAAAAGTTTTCAAGATATTCAGAGCTTTGATCCAGGTGAAAATCTATTTTTTCATTATTGAGTTTTAATGATTTGTTCTTTTGCTAAACTCAAATGTGATTTACTATTCACAAATACAGTGCACTCATAATAGTCTTTAGCGCCAATCTGTCAATTTGTTTAAAACATCATGTTGTATTAAACATGATATTGATTCCATATTTGAGAAAAGTTTTTCTTTTTAGTTACATCTCCCGCTGAAAATAATCAATCAAAACAATTTCCCACAATGGATAGGCTTGTTCAAATCAGTCTTAGAAAAGCCAGTACCAGAGGCAAGTTTACAATGGGAAGAAGATGACAGATCTCAGCTTTCGTGGTGGAAAGCAAAAAAATGGGCTGTTACTGTTCTCCATAAAGTCTTTGAAAGGTAACTCAAATTTTATGACTGATTTTGAAAGGTAACGCAAATTTAATGACTGATTTTGAAAGGTAACGCAAATTTAATGACTGATTTGAAAGGTAATGTAAATTTAATGACTGATTTGAAAGGTAACGCAAATTTAATGACTGATTTGAAAGGTCACGCAAATTTTTAATGACTGATTTGAAAGATAACTTGAATTTAATGACTGATTTTAAGACTTTAAGAGCTAGACCGTAATACAATCCATACAAAGGGAAGTAAGTGTTTGTAATGATTGAAAAGGTATCCGTTCCTCGTCAATATTTTATAAAAATAAGCAATTTTGTATTCAGTTTCTTTTTATTTACATTTAGATATGGATGTCCTGGCTCGGAGGAAAAAGAATTTAGCGGATTTGCTGATTTCTATGATAAGAATTATTCAGGTTATTGTCGTCTATGTTTCCTTTGTCTATATAATATTACCGTAAGAGATTTCTGCTAGCCACTATCATTGGTCGCACTTACCATTTGTTTTAGAACGGCTTCTTTTAACCCAAAATACAACCAATGAAGAAAGTAATCCGTTAAGGGCCGATTCTTTGCCCGGGGGGTTTCTTTTACCTTAATCCTACATTTTTTGTACAGCTTTGTATATTTTTGATACCTCCGTGAATAATATCCAACCGTTGAAAATAATATCAATGCAACGAATTCATAGTTATTGACGTCAATCAAAAACCTTAATAAATAGCGCACTTTTTAGAACGCCAAGTAACGGAGCAGCGTCGCGCGTGGTATTAAAAGCTCGCAGCGCCCATATTTTGTTTTTAGGCGCAAGCAGTGTACATTTGCGGCGTTCGACGCTGTATTAGCAGCTAGTATACTATTAATTTATGAGTGATAATGAAAAAAGTAAATGTGACTGATAATGAAAAAAGTAAATGTGACTTTGCAGGGGATGAATTTTAGCTTTTCACTTGAGAATTTGAGTTTAGCGAAAAGAAATAACTACAAAGTCCATAAAAATGCGAAGCAAAATAACTTTTACAAAAAGGGAAAGCTGTTTAAAACTCAAGTATGAATAAGTATTTTATGAACCTTTGAAGCATTTTAGTAACATTTAGGTCGCAAAGTATCAAATCTAAATAGCCTATTAGTTATTTTGCTTCTCAATATTTTTATAATTTGCCTATGGCACTAAATCTTATCCTAACAACCTCTGACATTCAGAAGTTGCCTTTTCAAAAATCTATTTTGAAATTGCCCTCTTTCAAGAAAATGCCTCAAATAAGATAATAGGTTGTAAATAACACTGCCCTTTTTATTAGAATCGGACACTTCCCTCTGATTCTAGATTGGGACCCGCCTTGATAAGCCTGGTCAATCTTTGCCTTGATAAGCCCTGTCAATCTTTGTATAGCTAACTTTGTTTAAGAATTTTAACCCTGCTTTGATTCCTGTTTGTAATTTTTCTTTACAGAACAAGTCACAGGGATTATGCTCAAGATTCTGGATAACCATAGAAAACAAGAATATGTCGCTCCTAGAGTTCTACAACAAAGTTTGAGTTACCTTACACAAGGGTACGTTTGATCAGTCTTGTTGAACTATGAAATACTGATGAAATTTCCATCTTTCTTATTAGGCTATTTACCTTTTTTATTAAATGAAACTGTGGAAAGAACTTAAATTTTTTTCTTTTTTTTTACTAGCGTTTACAATGCTCGATCTTGGAAAATTGTAAAACCACATTTCCAGGTTAGTGGCACTTGTTTGTAGTTTTGACTAGTTATATTCAGCAAAATATTGAATACTGAATTTTCTCAAGTCTCATGACATAACATTACACTTGCACAGATTGCTTTTTTTCATGAGAATACATGTAGAGGAGTATAAGATTTGTGTTCAAGGTACAAAAATATATTGTCTTTCAATATATTTTTTTCTTTGTTCTTTGTAGGAAATATTTAAAGACATAATCTTTCCTTTGATGTGTCATTCAGACGAAGATGAAGCACTATGGATGGATGATCCTCAAGAATTTATTCGTATCAAATATGGTATGTTTCTATTTTGATATGGTAAATAACCAAAATCTCTTGGAATTTGATGAAAGGATAGCTCTGTAACTTTTCAAATTCCTATTTAGATATATTCGAAGAGTACATGTTCTTTTCGCCAAGCGCTACAGCAAAATCATATTTACGTGAAGCTACAAAGAAAAGAAAGATCGTTCTTCAAGTAGTCATAGACTACATAAATCAAATTTTGAATATGGAAGCGAGTCAAAGAAATCCAAAACATAAAGATGGCGCTCTTCATGTCTTGGGGTCATTAGCTGATACTTTATCAAGGGTAAATTGCTTATTTATGTTGCAAAATTTACTGAATAATAATACTGGTATTTGAATCTTTTTTTTTTCAAATTAGAAAAAGGCTTACAAAGCCCACATTGAACAGTTGTTAACCCAACACGTTTTGCCTGAATTTCAAAGCCCACTAGGATTCTTACGAGCAAGAGTAAGTTATTTTCATTTTTAAATTTATTTTTCAAATTGAAAAACGAAAAAATATTTACTTTTTCAGTCACATGTGACAATACAACTGACACTGCTAGTGATGTCATATTGTTAGGTGTATTAGTGAAAGCTATTTTAAAAAACAAACTTTTATGGACTCAAGTTAAATCTATTAATAGGTTGGTTATACTTATAAGGTTGAAATATTTCTTTTAGGCTTGTTGGGTGGTTCAACAATTTTCAATTATAACTTTTAAAGATGGAAATGTTTTGAGTCTACTTTTACAATCTGTTCTTCAATGTTTAACGGATAAAGACTTACCTGTTCAAGTGGAAGCTGGAATTGCCATTCGACAGCTCCTTGAAGAGCAGGAAGAAGCAGGTTACATCAATTCTCAATTTTGAAGTGTTTACTCTTGTCATCATTAAGGCTAGTTGAAATTTTTTGATGGCAGTGAAAATTGTGACGTTCACATATGCAAACAGTGTGTGTGTTTGAAAATTTTAAGATGACAAAAATGGAAATTTTCTTCCCAGAGAAGGTTTAGTCTTTTAAAGGTTAGTCTTTTAAAGTGTCCTGTAAACCATTCGGTCATGCAACACACCAATTTTTTCTATTATTTTCTTTAGCTCAAAATTTGATAAGACCTCATGTTAAAGGATTGGTTCAACAAATTTTGCGAATCTTGAGGGAAAGTGAAAATGATGAATTGACTGGTACCATATCAAAACTTGTACAAAATTTCACAGAAGAAGTTTCTGAAATATCACTTGAACTCGTTCATACATTGGTATGTTGAGTTTTTTTGTTATTCTTTGTGAAAGTAAAGAAACCATCTGAATGCTGAAAATCTGGAGCAAAATCAGGAAAATTTAAAAGTATTTAAAGCGTTATTTATGGAAATATTTAAGTTACTTTCATTTACTTTCCATTGTTTTTTTCCTAGTCTGAGTTAAAACTGCCAATAGGGCATCTAAAAAATTTGTTCCCTAAAGTTTTAAATTTTTTCATTTCGCTATCTCAAATATATCTTCTCTCTTTTTCGTAGACTGACACCTTTAATAACTTGGTTGACAGTGATGAAGATTATGACAGTAAATCTGTCACTGCCATGGGTATTCTGGAAACTATTGAAATCATTGTTGGAGAATTAGATGGTTCGCCTGAGGTAAAATATATTTCTTAAGAATGTTGTCAATAATTGATAACAGGTCAGGGAGTTGTTTAAGGTCAATGCGTTGTTTAAGGTCAAGGAGATAAGTCACAGTTGTAGTAACAATTTGAATTATATTTCAGGTTATGGTTCAGCTGGAGCAAATTGTTGTTGGATTAATACAATCTGTTTTAAAGAAAGAACTGATGGGTAAGCAAACAAGAATCTGATTATTACAAGCTGTTGGGCTTACTTTCATGGACGATTTGAGCTTTGCCCCTTACCGTAAATGATCGAATAAGCCCCCGGGGGCTTATTTGTCAAAATTAGTTTTAGGGGAGGGGGCTTATTCGGGAAGGGGGGTTAAACGGTATGCTTATTCATATTTATCTATTGTATGTATCCAAAGTCACTTTACCAGAGGTGTGAACTCCCAACATGTGAAATGCGGGTGATAACAGACGGGCAGACCAAATTTTCCGATTTCCCCGATTTTCGAGAAAATCTGAATCCGATTCTCCCGATTTTTTCCGAAAATATGAACATGGTTTTCCAATTTTTCCCGAAATTGGAATAAAATGTATTTGTTTTTGATAATGCGGTTGATTTCAAGGTCAACTTTATAAGCGGGTGATGTTTTCGAAGTGCGGGTGAGTTCACACCTCTGCTTTCCAAGTGAATTAATGTTACATGGATTCTCCCTGATCTCTTTCAACACTAGCCAGGATACCATGTCTATACTTTTTCACTTCTACACATCCCCTCCACACATCAGTAGAAAAAGATAGCCAGGTGTAGACCAAAAAATTGAAT
>JAYRBV010108553.1:0-14565 GCA_036023255.1 Mitrocomella polydiademata | reverse complement strand
TTATTATTAATCCGTGAAACGTTTTTAAAAGGCGTTTTGGAACGTTATATCAAAAAAGGATTATGATTTCGATATATAAGAAAATATTTTACCAGTTTTTGCAGTCCCCAGATACCTGATTTTTCAATCAGAGTCTTCACGCATTGGTCGTGTCCATTAAAGGCTGCTGCAAGGACGGGAGATAAACCTTCACTACTCAACCTGAAATCAATATAAGTATTATTTCATACCAATTTTTATTTATTTGCGAATAACGCATTCCTTTTAAGAAATGCGAAGGTAATCCTTCGAGTTCGGGAGCCTTTATCGAAAGGATTATCTATGCGATCTATTTCTAAAATAAAGTAAAAAAAGGTACAACGCCAAACCTGTTTGGTTCGGCTCCGTGCTTCAAAAGCATATTAACCGTAGAAATACGTCCATTTTGTGCAGCAAAGAGCAAAGAACTCTCTTCTCGAAAATTTAACGCATCTACATGTACCCCATCTTTCAAACAATTCCGTACTCTGCGGTTTTGTCCATAGGAAGCGTAATATATTAAGTCAACTGCCATTCTTCTTGATACTTGGATAACTTTTTTCTACTTACTTTTGTTTTCTTAAGAATAACAAAACCTAGAAACTCAAGTACTTCTATTTGTGTTATTTGACGTCACTTTTTATTTTTATGTTACATTCAAAATGCGCAGTGATTTTGCTGATATGACGTAAAGACCGACTATTTACTTCCCATTCTACCATAGTCACAAAAAAGAGAGTCTGGAAACGCTAATGAGCCGTTTGCCTTGATTTTGTTAGACGGGTTTAAAGCCCAAATCAAAACAAACGTGGGCCCACTGTTGCACAAGATGGCGAAAGTATAGAAAGGTTTCTATGCTGTGCTGTGATCTTGTTGTATTAAAGTTTTTACTTTGTTATGCCGCCTGTTATACCACTGACGCTATCTTTGTTTACTGTGCACCAGAGGAAGAATGGGAAAGAGCTTTACGCTAAACAATAGATTATACGATAGGCTTCCAGGCATCTCTTTTTGTGACTATGCTCCTACCAGAGATATTCCCTTGCCCGTACAAAACACATAACAATAAATGTGGTGTAGTAACTGTGCAGTTTGGTCCTCTTGCCACAAAAATAGAATTAATGGTTATATAAAGTATAGACTTTTAGGTTGGCCAAATAGTTGCTTAATTTCATTGTCTCGAAGTTTAATAAATATAGTAAATTTAGTAAAAAATGTGTTAAAAATTGATGACGTCGTCAAATTTATTTTTTAACATTTTCTAAAATATCAATTAACTTTACAAAGATGGAAACGATCTGTGAAAAAATATACCAGAGAAGCTTTTCAAATCTACTACAATGATTTTTGAATACATCGAAACCACTTGTTGATTTTGTTTGAATAAAGGCAATGTGTCATAAAGGTTTCATTATATAGTCATTACACACCATTTAATTTCCAATAGCTATAAAGGTAACGAATCTAGCAAACGAGAGGTATAGCCTGAAATCCGTTACTTGTGTAGCAATTGGATAAACGGCGTGTAATGATTAATAATTTTGAGATGCAAATACGTTAGGTTCTATCAAGGTTCCTTTGGTAAAATTCATTTGGTGTTTCAAGGTAACTTCTAAAGCTAAGATCAGTAACACGGAGGTTTAGTCCTCTAGTCATAGTAGACGCCCGAATTAAGCAGTAATCAGTCTAGTCCGTTTTTGTCAAGAAGATTAAAATAGTTTTTCTGGTTAATGAACAACTTTGCATATATATGTAGCTCCTAAAGTTTCAACGTCTTCGACCAACTACATTATAGGTTCCGGACTTTTTAGTTTCTGGAGCCAGATGTTCTTGTTACGCATATTTTATTTTTTTTATTTTTGAGATTGAGTTTCAAAACTCAATAGAAGATTATTAATTTTTTTTCGACTCCGACGGAGCTTATTAATTTCAGACAATTGAACTGCTTATGGTCTCAATTTACTTTTTTGTCTGCCCAAAAAAGGGATTTTTCCTGTGTTTTCTGCAAAGCAAGCAAGAAAAATTAACACTTATGCCTTCATATTCCTTATTATGTTCTAAATTCTCTTCTTTTTTTTCAACTTTTCTACTATTTTATGTTTCCTCTATTTAGGGAAATCCCGAGCCCCCCCTGTTTAATAAAATCCCCCTGTTTATTAATTCTCAAAAAAAATTCCGAGCCCCCCCTCTACTATGAAGACCCCCCCCCCCCTACATCTATTAAGCACCGGAGAGTATGTATTGTTTTTGTTGATTTTAAATTATGTGCTATCAGGGATATAAAATAGATATCGACTTTATCAATAGAACTATGTGAACTTGACGTGGACTATGGTGGGCTTTATTTTTCTTTAATACAAGGCATTTGGTCTAGAATGTTTTCTTTGTTGACCGGGTTTTTCGATTCTTTTTTATTATTTTCGAAAATTTTCATACTATAAAAATGTATGGGTTTATTTCAGTTAGAAAGTATGTAAAACTTATTTTAGTCAATACAACTGTCGCTTGAGGTCCCATATAATTTTAACAAAATAATGACAATAATAATAATAATATAGAAATCTCATAATTCACATTGTCACAGTGACCTTCTTCTAATAAATAAGCTTGCTTTGCATACCGGACAAACAACTGCAAGATGGAGTTTTTGCAATAAAGTTTGCGGTTCCGTTGCGGTTAATTTTATTGATCAGTTAGAAACGCTTAGTGCCGTTTGATGGTTTCCTTTGATATGATATAAAATATTGTTTGATGCTACGTTTAATCGTTTTCAGTATCAACGAAAAAATGGGTCATACTTTAATGTATGTCACCAATAAATCAGTAAGATCCGAAAACAGTTTGATATCAATTCCTTTAAAAATGTACAATATCTTATCCAAACTTTTTATCATCGCACAAAAGCAACGCCCAAAATATCTATACGATAAAAGCGGTATTTTGTCTCTTTCTATGTACGCATTAATGGTAGCCGAGCTGTGGGAGAAATAATTTCAACATTTTCAAAAAAATTGAATTTTGGTGAATTTCTTTGGCCCAAATTTTTTAGCCCAAAAAAATGTTTTGGCAATTCGTTCTATCGACGGGCGAAAGCAGTGTCTCTTCAGCGTCCTTGCGACGCTGGTTTACCAGCTAGTTATTAATAATAAGGTACCTAACTTTGGTACCTTCCCAACCCTAGTTATTCCAATTCTTTTTTTGCACGATTTGCAATTGTCAATCTGCTGTCAGTATATTCTGTTGTTAGTTTATAATAATTTTATACACAAGTTTAGCATATACATTATTTCACAAACCTCTTGTAAGAAGAAAAAAAAAAAAAAAAAAAATAGAATATTCTTCATATTTGTAAAAAATTATTTGGAAGAGTGCTGAGAATGTTAATAATTGCAAATGTGATGATATCAATTGGATTCGGCATTTGAGAGGATAATTGTTGTAAACAAACTTTCTTTTGCTGAAAAATTCAGGTATTTGAAAAATCGGTTGTCTACCCGATATATCCAATCGAGATTTTATGCCTTACTCATGGCAGACCATGATAAGGCATAAAAGCCCGGATTGGTTAAATTTCGCGTAGTCTAAAAATTGAAAACTTGAAAGTTGAAACTGCACATGCGGTTTTGTGTTGAACCTAGTCTTCTGACTACCGGGTCTATCGGTATAAAAAGGTATATCGGGTAGACTAGTTGTTTTAAACTGTTCACAAGTTAAATATAGTGCACTTTTCTCTAGTAAACTTATTTGCCTTAAACATTGAACGTTGGCCGTTGAACATTGAACAAAGAGGATTTCACTGAATGCAGTGTCAATACATGAAGTGTTCATCGCTACCGAATCATACTTCAAAAACCAACAATTAATGGTATTTCATTAATGATAATTGGTTGTAATAATCATCACGTATATTTTGGCTAGGGTGGAGCTTTCTCTCATATTCCGAGATAAAACTATAATTATAATACCTTAATTATTTCACAATACTAATGATGATACTGGTGTCTTCGTGACGGTATAGGATGGACATCACGCATTTTCTTAATCAATATTTCTTGATTATGCAAGCAAGATTATGATCAGTACTCAGTTAAGCAGGAGAATTATAAAAAATTGTTTATCAAAAGTAATATAGAACTATATTTGAGCGTCTAGTGGTAAATATACACACCAATAATCCGCAATCTCAAAGTCAAGTAAAAGGGTTTCTAAATTGGTCGAAATTGAAACTATAATTGTTAATTGCACCAATTCTAATAGGACTAGAAGAATTACGTAATATCTAAAAGTAGTTTCCATCATGGAAAACAAAGGAGTTTTTTCTGCATTATATTTTATACATATCCTAGAACAAGTCTGCTTTGCCGTACCACGGCTCATCAGCTGGGCTAGTGTGAGGTTTGAATCATGAACCTCTCAATACTTGGACACATTACACCAACGAGGCCACAGTTGGTCGTACACATGTCACCAGAGTGTTCAATAATGATTTTGTTTAGCCTTTAGATGATTTTACATAAACTTGCTTTGGTTTATGTTTTTGAACCCATTCCAGTGTTTGGTAATGATCAAAGGAAAACAGGGATTTGCTTTTTTGAAGCGAGTAACTTCATTTAGGGAAGATCGCTATTTACGATGCTAATCGTGGTAGTTAATGAGTGTCCAATTGAAAATTAGACAGCAGTATCTTTGGCAGAGTCATATACTTCTATGAGGGAAATTTCTTATCATTTCTATCTAGGCCTGTCTTCTTCTCCTTTCCCTAACGTTTAACGCAGCAACTCTGGACTATTTTGGACTTGTCAATGAATACAATGTCACTATCGTCACTGTCATGTAATCCAACGTTCAATGAGTAACAAAGATGAACATTCTTCATCAGTTCTAATTTCAACTGAAATGGTCAAAATTAGAGAACCAGCTTGTTTGTCTAACGTATAAAATGTGCCATGAATGAATCAAGGTCAAAAGGGATGTTGGAATCAAAATGTCAAACGAATGCTACCTTGGTAAAATTGAGGTTCATCTTCGAAATTTTTTGAAGTCTTTACTGAAACTGAAGGTGGTTAAAACATTATCGCTTTTTGTGTCAAATTGAAACTTCCTTGTGGCAACACCAATGTTATGTAATGTGTTTAAAGTGAGAAGGTTCAGAACCAGCCTACGCATCAATCACGATAGAAACGAGCATTTGATGGAGTTTTCTTTATCTCCATACTCCTCCTCCTAAATTTCTCTTCGTGTATTTTAATCTGCACGTTGAAATGCAGATTTGTTAATGAACAAGTAAACAGATCTTAGGGATTGATAGCTGTTTACGTCACATAAAAAACCAGAAGATTGCGTGGGTCCGTCCATGTTTTGATGGCATTAAATTTGCATTCTTATTTTCACCCCGTGCGTCATTTACATAGTCATGTATCGTCATGATCTTTTTAGTAAGCTTTTTATGCATCTTTATGAATGTCTTTTTCTTAATTCAGCTGTTTGCAGATTGAATGATAAATTGATGCTACTTTTTTAGAAATTTAATTAAATGTGACGTCATTTATGTCAACATATAGCTGGTGGTGAGCAGGTGGAGATTCTTTTAAACAAGGTTTGAAAAAAAGGGTAATAATCAGCGGATAGGTGAGCTAACAAAATCAAGTTGATACAGAAGTACCAAATGTTTAGTTACAAATCAAATCCTGCGACATTTTGAAATTTAGTTTTCTTCTTCGAAACCTGCTCGACATATTTTTTGTTTTTTTGAATATCTCATCCAATTACAAGTGCCAAAGACTTGGAACTTTGCCAAATGATGATAAGATCATTCAAATAACATGTTTTATTAAATTCGGCCACCTGTTTCGTTGATATTAAGCACTCGAGTCATAAATAAAAATCCGCTTTAACTTGTTATAAGGCACTGAATATAAATTTAATTTAAAGTATATGTATTTCACAGGAATTGATATAACATATTTTGAAAAATGAAAAATGAACTAAATACTTGGTTTAAATTGAATACAATAATAGAAAGATCTTACCACCTTCCTCTGCCCCTCAAAGTTAGCTAGTTTTATAGTGGATGGTTTTTATAAAATTATGCACATGTTCACAATAGCGGAATTTGCTTTTTAGATGCATGTGTTTTTAAGTTTGACTATTTTTAGCGTTTTTATTAATAATTTTGTTCACAAAAAACAGCCAAGGGCCCTTGGGATGAATACCTATTCACACATCCGGTGTTTAATAGAACAAAAGAACTCTTCTCTCCTCTTTGCAATATTGCTATTGTTTTTGATTTGATTGTATGCAGATAGGAGCTTGCTACTTTTAATTACTTCCGAGCGGCTTTCTTTTCATATTGTCTCCAACATTTGTAGATTGCACTACGAGGGAAGTTAGAAAATAATAATGATGTTTTTTATGAAAAGCTACCGAATTGTCTTAATATGGCCAATCCTTGTTTCCGGGTTCATGGTGTGTTCATTCGAGTTGTTTATTTCCTATTTCAACAGTGAGTGGTTTCCCTATCTCTTTGGAACACGAAGATAAAAAACCTCGTGTACCAGTCTCGACCGGAAACCTGTTTTCAATTTTCCTATCATACATCCCTGTCTTAGTGTCCCAGTTGGCAACTCAAAACTGACTGGGATAAAGAAAATTCTAGGTTCTACTGGGGTGGGTTTAGTTAAAATCGATTGTCAAGGGTAATTTTGAGGGACTAGATCAATACGGGGATGCAATTAAATCTGATCTCACACCTATTTTCCACTGGGGGGAGGGGGGAGGTAAAAAATTGGCTGATTACGGATTAATCTTTGACTGACGGGGATCTGACAGGGGTGTTCTATTCCCTTGTTATTTTTTTCATTCAGAACGTTCGAAAAATTAAACCACCGTAATTTTATAACTGAATCGTATTGGGTATTGAAGCAAGTTTAACATCTTACATGTCAAAATTTAAGGGAAATTATGGTATTACGAAAAGATTCACAATGCAAAAATCTTAAGAAGAGAAACAAAGTATGTCTGAAAAATCGATTGATATTCAATGAGATTAAAATAATCCAGTGTAATAGTGTAAGTGTTTCAAAGAGGTGAAAAAACTACGATTATCTAAAAAATTTTCCTCAAAAATATTTTCCTTTCAATATTTTCCGCTTGAGGATATACGTCTACCGGAAATAGCTTTTGTTGAGATTATTGTTTTTTTATTCCTTGCACGGTTTCGAGATGCTTTTCCCACCCTCGCTACCATAGTTATCTATCGTCATAATTTTCTGAAATTGCTTATTTGAGTGTTTTCGTTTTTGTTATGTAAAAAATTCTCATTATATCGTTAATGAGAAAATGCTCTTCAACTAATCACTTTCTGATGTCACCATAAATTCCAACACAGACTCTTTTAATCGTGCAACGGAGTAACAATTTTAACCTTTATATTTTACAATGCATTTGAGAGCCACAGAGAAACCATTGAAAAATAAGATTATTTTCGTTCTCGAAATCTTAATACATTTTCTAACGCGCTCTTATATTTTAAATGTTATTTTAATGTGATTATTTTTATTCTAAAATAGCAAACTACACAGTATTGAACATTTAAATATCCTTTTCAAGTAAAGCATACAGCTGAAACACTTTCCATTTATGACTATATGATTTTTCTATTTTCTCTGTACTTTTATAACAATGCACCGTTGGTATATTTTACTATGACCTAGTTCAATCGGAAAATACTGAATAGTGAATGTCTCTGTCACCACTGTCATTATGCAATAAGCAAGATTTTTAAAGCGAACAGATTATAAATACTATTTTCTCTGATTCTGTCATTTAATATTGACAAATTATTCTTTAATTACAATTAGTATATTTTTAACCAGCATTTGCAATTGATGGCCAGCAGAAATTGAAAAATTGATATCATAAGATGATTCATTTTTTAAGTTTCTTTATTATTTGTTTCTCGAATATTGTTTTTATGGGGTGATTTCAAGAATTCAAAAATTGTAGTGGGTGAAATGTTGCAAAGAATTAATTACTCACGTTTTTTGCAAAAGAACAGAACAAAATTGTACCAATTATCTTAGATGTCAATCATTGACTGCAGATGTTCTCCCAATGGGATATTGAGCTAATTGGAAGAGAAAATCTATCTACCACAATGCGAATATTTTGTTTATTGCTTTCTTGAAAGCAAACTTTTTATCAGATTTTAAATTGAATATTTTCGCATTATTAAAAAATATTGATGCCAGAAATCGTATTAACGATAAACTATTATGAAATTCTGCAAAAAATATTTTTTCAGACAAAATTTTGAAGAAAAACAAAATGGTTTAAAGTGTTAAAGCCTGTGAGCCTCCAAATAATGTTTTTTTTTTGGAGTTCAGGTTAAACAGGGTGCTGTCTGTAACTATTCATCAATCCACGTGGACTTTATTATTTTTTGCAGTGTTTTTAAGCCATTTTGTAATAAATATTTTGTTAATAAAAGGAAATTTATAATGCTTTTGCGAATCTGTTGACGCAACCGTTTAGTTTGCGAAACAATTTAGGTGTCACATGTACAGAGAAACATTGTTCAATATGACATGATTCCGAGTAATACCAATAGCAACATAGTAGAAAACCAAACAACAAACAACCCTTCATATTTATGGCAGCAAACCGGAATTCCTCTGCACATGTTTTTTTAAATGGAATATAGTATTGTTGTGAACAAGCTGCATTCTAAAATCTCATCAATCATCAATGTTTGTGACTGTGAAAGTATTGTTCTACGGTTATAATCACATTACACAATCAATAAAAAAATGTTGTTTAGAAGTTTGCAGAAATACTTCTTATTTCTATTTTTTTCATCGCGAGAATTAATTTTAACATTTTGCCTCGAATTTTACTGATATAGTAAATTTACTATAATTTGTCTCCACAGAAGAGATTTTTTAAAAACTACTTTGTAACTGTCAATCAAATCTACTCTGCTGGATTTAGATACAGAGATTATGATCAACCTTTTGAATCACAACCATAGATACTTCATGTCAAACCTTGCACGTTATCTCGGAAAACTATATCAAGACGTACAGTCTCTTTTATATTATCAAGTATTCTCTTTATTTCTTAAATTAGAATGAATTGATTCCTTATTTATTGTTATACCAAAAGGAAAAATAAGCATCGACCATCTGAATTTGCATTTCACACTAAAAGTTTAATATTTAAGTTAATCTCACAGAGGAGTGTTTGCATGTCTATTGCCGGCACCCGGCGTTAAGCAATCAGACTTCATTGTCTCCTTCAAACAACTAATTAAATTTTGAACATTTTCCACTAAACGCTGAAAGAGCCTTGGTGGATCCTGGAATTTGTTTATATTATACTGCACATGAGACGTTTGAAAGTTTTTTTTTAAATATTGAAAAGCTGTCTTCTGTAATTGCTTGGTCACTGGTTCATTGTCTATTTTTCAACGTTTCGCATCCATAAATAGTGTTTTGAAGTAATTCAGTAAAGTATAAAACTAAACTATTTCTTTGTTTACATGTTTTCTTCCGTGTGCAATTATTTGTGCTTGATCTGAAAATTAACTATAATGAATCCATGAAACGGTTTACTAAAACAGCCAATCAATTAATAAATACAATTCATCAGCTCTGAAATAATTTCACACTGGGTATAATTGCTACCGAAATTTCAATAAGCCTACTCCCACGCAACTTATAAACGAAGCTATGTGTTTGAGGCACGCTTTTAGTGTTAGATCTGTAGACTTACAGATGTTGCTAAAGCTAGGTTCTAATATATTTCAGGTATGGAACTAATGATTTCTAAGTTGAAACTGAGTGACGTGTTTCCTTAATATGGTTAATCTATTCAAATTTTGAAAATATACTCCTTCCTGTTTCTTTATTCGACCAGAAAAACTAAAAAAAAAACACTTCAATTTCCACTCCAATTTCGATTAGAATAAATTCTAATTCTTTAGCTAGGTAGTACGCATACACGCTATATTTATGACTAACATGTGTGTGGTATACTACATGACGTGCTGTATGTCCTTTTAGTAATAAAATGATTGAATTTCATAATTATGTTTAGAATTTTATTACCTACGATCTTACTGCTCTTTAGTGGTCATATTATTGGAGGCTGTCCAAGTTGTCCATTTCTTTAATTGGTTTGTGTGAGCGACACACGGGAGGACATCCCTTCTTCAAAGAAGATAAAAAAATCAACATATTTGAAATATATTGCAAGAATTCAAAATTATCTAATTATATGCATTGTTTGAGAAAATAAGTCTACGGAACTCTAAAACATGTAAAAAAAAAATTAAGAAATTTTGGAAAGTTTTAATTTACATGAATACATTCTTAAGAGAACACTTTATAGCGCTCCTTTGACTAGAAATTATTCTAGTGGAATTATTCAAATGTTTTAAAAGTTTTCGATGTGACATTTCATATAATTTATCATAGCAAAAAGGGTCCACGTATTTTTCCTGTTTTAGATTTCCAATTTAAGTCGAGAACTTCCAAACTTCCCCAAGTTAAGTTTTTGTATCGTTGTTGCTGGTGTATCATGATCAACTATAATTATGGAATCATCGATCATTTTATTCTATTTAGAAAATTTACAAACATAAGGTAATAATAACATGTAATTAGAAATAGGAAAAACCCCTCGAACACCAAACATAATTATACATCCAATTATAATTTTCATTTAACGAAGCACGACAAACATAAATATAGGTCATCTATTTCCATAGTAATTAAACTTTATTTGCTAATTCTCCATTCAATAAGTAACTAGTAATTTGCATCACTTAAATTGTGTTAATAAGAGCATGAATGTTGACAGTTATAGAATGAATGCAGTTATATAAACTGAGAATGTTTTATTTTAAAGGTAAAGTAAGCTTAAAAGAAATAATTTCTTAGAGAATTTTCGTTGTTTCTGCCAAATTAAGTTTATTAGGGCGCTAAAAAAATTGCCAACTTCCGTAAAATACACTATCATCTATTCATTCCTTTTTTTATTTACCAATAACAACCTGAAAAGCCGAGAAAAATAATCAAGGTAACTAAAGTTTTTCATGCAAATTATCTGTCAAGACGAAAGAAAATCATTGCTTTAATAGCATGCTGGTATATTACGGTTATATCAGAACAGGTTTTTCAAGTTTCTTTATTGCTCTGTCATATTTTTAATCGTCAGCCTTTTGAAAGTGAAATCGATGGATGACGTATACCGAGTCGTCGCTAAAGAAAGGAGTTTATGAAATATCTATATCGTTGTTACTTATTACGTCTTTAGTTTTTCCGTTTTTCAATCCTATCTATCATCCTTAAACGTCATTATATTCAAAAAAGGCACGCAATAATTCGATTTTGTCATTAATTCTCCTCTATTTTGAATGTATTTACGTATAATTATAAAGAGCACGTATTCAAAAATGTTTTTCTTCAGAAAGTTGGATTGTTATAGATCAACTTTACATGTTGAAAAAAATTCTCAAAAAGTTCAAAAGATTTCTCGTATTATTCCATGGAATTCCATGATTATTCATTGACTGTTTTGGCAAAGTTACGCTACGCTACTCATGTTTTTTATAAAGTGAGCATGTTTCTATTATAAACCCATAAAAAGATATTTCCTATTGTTTTTTTATTTCTACTAGATGCTCCGAGTTTTTTTATTCGTTGACCATTGTATACACGATGACAATTATACTATTTTTGAAAATTGTTTCTATTGTTATGTAAATGAGGGTAGGTTATTGTTTTGAATAGAAATACGTAATTGGCTGATGGGAATCATAAATCACTTTACAGTATTTGACGAGTCAAAGGACATAAGACAGGCAAAGTTATTCCAGCGTTTGCAAAGGCAGTGAGAAACATCAAGCAGAAGAGAATTATTTCGCTCACATGTGAAAGTCTTTAAAAAATTATAACTCGTCAATAATTCACTTATAATTGCCGCGTAATTGTTGGTACAGTCATTCATTTTGCATTGACTTTAGTTGAAGAAAAACACGTACGCAGAAGAAGGTTGTGGATATAAAAGAAAATATGGTTGTCACAAGTAGCTCAAAACCTAGTGAGGCGATTTCACCAAGTCTCACCAGTGCGGCCATGATGTGCTTTCCACCACCACCGCAATTCCAAGGATTGATGGCACCACCATCATTAAAGATACCAAGATTTGGAATGGATGATAAATTGAGCAACCCGTTTGGACTGTCTCTACCATTCACAACTCTTTCAAACGTTCCTTACCTAAAACCTGTATCGCCGAAACAAGAAGATCCGTCAGATGATGAAAAAGCATTTTCGGATGCAGGTAAATTTGATCACTACATTTTGTTTATAAAATTCTTTGTAAATAAATCACGTTACCATTATGCTGGTAAAGTTTTCTTAAAGTTTCTCTTGTTTTAATACACGAGTGAACTGCTTCTTGCTACACATTTTTACCGGTTAAAAAAATTAACAAGCTTGTAGAAATTAAATTATAATGAGAAACGATGATAGCTATGACATTGTAAAAGTTGACAAAATCAGAAACCTTAAAATGAACGGGAAAGTGTTACTTATTGTTACTTATTGCGCTGCCGGTTTTGCAAATCTCAAAGTTTTTGTTGTGAACTATGAAATAAAGCTTGGACTACTATGATGACATAAAGTACACATTTTAACACATGTATGTTCGAAAAACCCAGACAAAAGAAACGACGAACAAGTTATGATATCATTCCAATACCGATGGGATTTTCATGGTGCGAAGCAATTACGATAAAAGTAACACCGCGGAATTTTTTTGTACTTTTGTCAGTGAATTCTCTCATATCCCTGCACAATTATCTTTGCTGAAAACGAAAGATAATGTTTTTTTTTCAAAAACAATCTCCGATCAGGGAAGCGTCTGAACAATATATACAAATGGAACTTGCACACTCCCAATATTTTCAATCAAATAGATAAAAACAAAAGACATTGTCGCATCCTGTTGTGTTTTTTTGTTTTTCATATTGAAAAGCCAAATGTATCTAAAACAAAGCATTTCTTTTATATTTGTTTTATCTTCCTTGGTATATTGCTGTTCAAAATGCAGCAATAAATTTGACCCCGTAATTTAGTTCATAAACCAAGTCATGAGTCTAAACTCCTTCCACCATAGTCAAGGTCTCGTAGCATTTATTGGGAAGCATAGAAACTTAAAATTGTAGTTTTTAGGGATAGATTATTTAAATATTTTTCATTCATATTTTCATAGACTCAAGGGAAGATGAAGATTTTAAGGACGGTAACAACAACAGCAATAAGAAAGGAGGTGGAGGCCGTAAATCCAGGAAACCAAGAACCATCTACAGCAGTCACCAACTGAGAGAACTAAATAGACGCTTCGGAAGGGCACAATACTTAGCTCTACCAGAACGAGCCGAACTTGCAGGTATGTAGTTGTATACTGTTCTTGTTTACTGTGTCTTGTTGAGTTGGGTGCTTCTTTTTTTGTAGATTTTCTCGAATATTCTACCTCACAAATATAGATTATAGATATAGATATAGATATAGATTTTTTGATGTTTGATTCTTCCTCTTTTTTTAGCTGAATTACAATTGACGCAGACCCAAGTCAAAATCTGGTTTCAAAACAAACGATCAAAGTTGAAGAAAATCGTGAAAGCTGGAGGTGTCCCCCCAATCAGTCCTACTATTCAATCGGTTTACAACGGGGAGACGAGAGTTCCATTCACAAGTCACTGGGAATCAACGTTGAAATCACCAACCCTTACCAATAACATTACTTCATCGTCACTTGCTTTAAGCAATCCACCATCAACGACCACGTCTTCGTTATTTCCCCACCCTCAATCATCGATGTATTCCAATATGTGGTTTCACCCGGACATGTCTTCTTCATTGCCACCGTCAACAACCCCATTCATGTTTCCTAATATGGACTTGCTGAGTCAAGCAGCACATACAATGTACAGTCAAACCCAAGCAACTGTACTATAACAGTGATTTATTATGGATTTACTTTGTTTACAAATTATTTTCAGTTTTTATTTAGTATTTTTTCATTTCATATTCTAACGACAAAATCAATTTCAAGATGATGATATTTGGAAACTATTCTAATTCTATACTACTATTTTATGAGAAGTCACTTTTGTTGGATGCCAGATGTTTGCAAAGAATTGTTTGCGGAAGACTCTCTATTTCCAACCAAATCAAGTATAACGTGTATTCAAAGAAGATTAAGAATTGCATAAAAGCTATTTAAAAATTGCCCTTTAATACAGAATTGACATAACAATTCAATTAGCTCCAACATCTTTCATAATTTGCTTCATTGAGTATTGTAAAAAAGGATTCATTGAAAAGACCTAAACCAGAATTTGATAAGATTCAAGCTGTGTAGTAAAGGATTGAGTAGTTTCTTTAAATGTACTCGAACCCTTCAAAGTTGGTTGAAGTATTGTTTGTAAATTAAGTTAGAGCCATGTATTAACGCTCCATAAATTAGAAACAGGGTAAA
>JAYRBV010108552.1:12974-25417 GCA_036023255.1 Mitrocomella polydiademata | reverse complement strand
TGGTAAAAAATTTTTTCCGGAAGGTATAAAAATTTTTCTCCCAGGGTGGTTGAATCCACCCCCCCCCCCCCCCCCCCGGTATGAATAGGGTTAATGCGTACATTTATACATACATACATACATACATACATAGAGAATACGGCTTTTACTATATAGATTAGCTGGTAAAAATATTTCATTAAAGTGTTAAAAATTGCAGGAATAATGACATGTATTTTTGGTGCAAATGACTCAAAATTTAGAATTTGCGATTTTTAAAACACAAATTTTTGTTTTTAAAAAATCACTTGTCCAAAATTGTTTAATGGTTAACTTAACTCACTTTAAACCATACAAACATATAATAAACTATTTAACAACAGCAATAGAATAATATAATTACTATACATTTCCTGTATGCACCAACCATAAACCAAAAGCAAATGCAATAATTTTAATCAAAAGACACCTCAACATTTTTAAAAATAAATACCTAAACTGTACTATACAGCACGGCCTTAAAAAAAGTTGTTTTCCTCCGTGTGAAGATTAACCGTTCACTTACTATCGAAAAAAGGTAACATAGTAAATTCACGAACATGCTACCAGTGTGATGCTACTGAATAATTCATTGACAATTGCAATTCAGTATCAATTTGTATTGAATTTTCAATTAACTTTTCATGAACGGTTTCAATCCAAATCAGAAGTGTCGTTAAAAAGATTTTGTTTTAATAATTCATTACAGATAGTTTAATTATTTTTGCTAACGCACGCAGTTTCTTAAAATTAGATTAGAAATATCAAGTAAAAGTCTGTCGTGATTCATCAATACAGTGAATTAGATGTAAATCACAATTTTATAAACATTATCCTCTATAATCTACTTAGTCTATATTTTAACCATATTTGACCCGGGAGGCAATATTAGCAATAATTTAAGAGGACGCTTTGAAATTCAACTAAATTCAATCCTAACTAAAATTCGAATAACTTTTGAAGTAGAAATCCAAATCACTTCATTTCGAAGACAAGAAAATGTTCCGAAAATTTGAACTTATCGATGCATTTCCTAAACGATTTTGTTGGAAAGTGGCACAAAACGTTTTCTAGTCAAGTTGAAATTTTCGAACAAGCAGAATTGAACAGAATTTAATTGCTTTTAAGGTCTCAGTTATCCCGATAAAATGAGGAATATCCAATCGTGTGAAAAAAATTCCAGAGAGGGAAATAATATTCAGTCAGGAGAATGCATCATTTACTCTTGGGGGAAAATCTCCGATTGGGAAAATTTCTAGTTGAGGAAATTGATCAGTTTTAGTAGCAGTGTGGTAAAAACTTTAAAGAGGATAATATGAATAAATAGCCAGAATTCTTTAAAAGCTCCTCGTAAACGCCTTGACAGACGAAAAAAAAAAAGTTTAACTAACAAATGTAATAAATCCTCTTTGCTTTCTGATATATGATTATCTTTTGATAACTATATTTTACATAACAACATCGGTTTATAGAATGTACAGGATACAGGATAATTTTTATGACGCTTCCGTCTTACACGTTATTTATATCATTTACTTCAATAATCATTTAGAGACAGCATAGACAGTAAAGAATAATAGAGATACGATACTAAGAGGCTTTTAAAAGTCTGAGCCCTTTCCGAAAGGTTCTCAGTGAGTCTTATCATAACAAAAGGGTTGACCGTTATAAGTCTATTGAACGGAAATGTTTCTTTTGGGTACCATCCCATAAACATTAGTATTGTAAACCTCTTCGGCTTATACGGGATTATTGGTTTTTACAACTTCCGCAAGCGAGGTATATACACATGCAGAAAGAGGAAGAAAAATCTTTCATACATAGTTTACCTTTTTTTTTGTTTTAATAATTACAACTTATACTTCCGGTCGTTTGAGCATGGATTAAACATTAAGAGTTGATAAGTTTTTAATCGTATTCGCCAGGTTATTGAAGGCATAGATCCATGTTGAAGGTAAGAAATATCTCAAAGCGGTAAAAATGAAATGCGGAGATCACTGTACTCTTTCTCGAATTCAAAAACAGATAAAATGTAAATCTCGTGAAAGAGAGAGTAAGGAAAGATGAAAAATCGTTTCTTGAATAATTTTGGCTATAGTCTGTATAAATCAGATCTGTTATAGCTAGCCAATTTGCCCGTCTGGACATGATTTTGGAAAGAACAGAAAAATCTCTAGGTTAGTATAAGGCTATTCAAGTTAAATATACTACACCACTGTTACTTTAGATAAGCAAATCAACCTCATCTCAACTCGTTTGACTGAACCACGTTGCTATATCGAACAATAATCAAATTTCTCGTAGTTGTCTCTTGCATGTAGTTTAATAATAATTTTATGCAGTTGAACAAAGTTTTTCGCTTTTTTCGACTTATGAACCAGAAGAAGATTTAAAACATTCCCGTGTGGGTTGTTGAAAGAATTACAAAAAAAGGAATATATTTTCATCAATTTTAATTTGGTTGACAGCATTGATATGGCTGCTAATTGAATGTTGCTACGATCATATCTGGGCGTCAGAATAACGTTGAAAGTTATGAAGCTAAAGAAGGAATTTCTAACTGTGTAGGCTGCCAATGAGCCGCTAAGATAAGATCTTCATCTATGCGTCTGAAAGTATAGTACTAGTTAGGATCATGATAAGATCAAGGAACCTTTCGGCTAATACCTCTCTGAAGGTAATTCTTTACAGTTAGCGCATCAATTGAATGTTTTTGCAATGTCTTTTTCAGAACCTTTTGATCAGTGTTGGCATTTACTGAAACTAGATTTTTATTGATCGAATTAAAGAAAGGATAAAGATTAAAGTGAGATAAACTACTTGAGTAATAATATGACAGATAATTATATTGAGATACTGACAACCAAATCGTTTTGGAGAATTTTGATATCACCAACATACCAGCACGATTTAAGTTCGTACCATGATAAGGAAAATTCGAATAAAGTGTTGATCTTCTTTAATGAAAGAGAATTGCTGCTTTCACCCCTGGTCGAATTTTGGTTGCTGAGGTTTTTTAAGTAAAGTAGACAAATATTGAGAGAAAACACTTCATGTGTTCACCAGCTTACGACCCCTTTAAACAGAACATTTTAGGGTTACTAGATTTACCCCTTTAAACAGAACATTTTAGGTTCTGTACATATGGCAAAAAAAATGCTGTCATCGCATAAAAATCGATCGGTAAAAGTTGTATTGCACAATTGTCCCATTGATTGATTGATTTTACTTAATAGTAGATGAATTAAAAAGGGATTAATTGAATTAGGATGATATCTTTTTATGTGTTGTATACAACCATACTACATTTATTTACGTGAGTTTCTCATGCTTGTTGAGCGCTTCAATGGAATCGTAGTAGCTTTCTGCTGGGTCTTTTGACCAACAATGAAAAAATGCAATAGATACATGGTACCTCCCACTTGGCTTGAAATCTATTCCCATCACCATAAAGTGCCTCAGGATTTCTCATGGAAATTTCTGTGTATACTTCTGCTCAAATTTCGTATGTTCATTCATTGGATACATATATATTATACTTTGTCTTTTTGATGTGCCTAATTCAAAGTCTTACTTTGGTGATATTTTTTTGATAATAATACTTTGGCCAACAAACAGTGTTTTGGCTTCAGGGTATCTCAGAACTAACCTTTGGAAAGAAAACAGTTATGTCCCAAACAGATAGCTGATCCTTTTCTACGTAAAGGTGCAATCAAACAGATAACGGATCCTTTTCTACGTACAAGGTGTAATCAAACAGATAACGGATCCTTTTCTACGTACAAGGTGTAATCAAAATTAATTTTCATTAACCTCTGATTTCTAGAGTATGGTTTTAAAAGTTTTTTTTCAAAACTGACTACTTCTTTGTAAGATATTTTATTAAACCCAATAGTGTTAGTGTGAGGCAAGGGCGTAGGTATAGTAGATTTAATACATATCAGTGTCTTGGAATCAGTTACTTCGAGACACTGCCTCAGCTCTACATATCTTCAATTTCATCCAAAACATATCACCTAATTGAAGCAAGCAACTTCTTTCATCATTTAAATAAATAAAAACATGCCTTTCATTGACGATCCATCTTGGGTAATTAAGGCATTTGTTATTTGACAAACAGGAAAGGCAGGTCTCATTCTCAGTTTTCAACTTTAAAAACCATCAATATACATGTATTAAATTCTTTGCAACTATAAAGGTTATTACCAGGCTTAAAGAAATGGTGATTTAAAAGGCGTGTTCTATTTGTTAGGCTAACGGTTGGTTTCATCACATATCATGGTAATCTTAAAAGCTAAAAACCGCTTAATTTATTTGATAAAAACTGTTAGAACCGATGATAAGTCTATACATTGCTAAACATTAGGAATTTTCTGCTGATTTCATCATTGCTTATCGTAGAACATTGTCCATTGATTCATGAGAGAAGGCACGAGACAAAATGGTGTCATTTTGTTCAATTTAATAAGTTTGTTAATCATCATTTAATTATAATGAATTTTGTAACTTTGAGTTACTTTCACACGATATGAACGCTCTATTAACCAAGGCTTCTTCAGTTATTGAATGTCACCCGGGCATGTATTTCATAATTACTTGGGCTTCTGACCCAAAAACCGGCATTAAATTGACCAGCACACGAGGACGAGATTTTTCCTTGCAATAACTTTTGCCCCCTATCAATCAATCAAATAGCATATAACAGTTGCTATCAATGTCAACCATGCAGAAATACTTGCCACATTTTTCAATATCTCAGAGGAGGAAAACTATGCTGAGCATGTGTGGAATTGAAAGAGGATTAATCTCCTGTGATTAATTGAGTACTGGTTCAATCAATTCTTATTAAACAGAAAAGTCTTTACTTACAGCAATTAAAAATGTTAATACATAATTCAGGAGCAGTAATTAAACTTAAAGTTAAATCCGATCAACTTGCTGAAGGGATAAAAGTTCCTTGTGGAAATCGATCTTGTGATTCTATTAATAAAGACTATTTTGGCGCACTAATAGACTTAATACTTATTACACAATTTTTCATTAGAGTTTTCCAAATGTCTTAAAAATACATTTAAACATTGTTAGCGTTAAAAAAAAAATTAGGATTTGATTTCCGAAAAATTTGCACCCCCCCTGTCAAGGATATTGTAGATTCCAGGAGGTATTACATAAAAAATCCTTGAAATCCCACAAGGTAAAAAGGGATGAGAATGATTCAAGGGATGATACAGTTTTTTACAATTTCTTTGTTAGCTCAAGAAATGACATCTTTGACAGAAAGGGGGGGGGTATTCTTTTCTTACCATTGTTATACTAAATTAACTTCGTGCGATTACTGAAAAGTCAAACTTTAATTCTCTAATCCCTAACATCAAAAAGTTTTAGCAAATTTCTTATTTTTATACCCACCCTCAACTTTTTTACCTCTACTCTGCTTTTTTTATTTATCTAAATTTATTAGACTGGACTCATGGGAGAACAGACATAATGTATATATATTGTAAATATTGTAAATATTTTTGAATGGTTTTATACTGTATAAATAATCGTATAAAAAAAAAGAAAAAAGAAAAGAATTGTTTTCGGAAAAAAGATTTCAGAAATATTATTTTGTGAATATTTATTTTTAATTTTTGAAACTGATATGCATGTAAAATAGAATTAAAAGTAGTTTTGAACATTTACCATGTATCTATAAACGAATGCATGTCTATCTTATTGAAATCGTTTGAAACTGTATTTTTTTTGTATTTTACCAAACATTTTGTAGTAATTATATATATAAGCAAACTAACATAGCCAAATAAATTTTCAAAATCTCACACCAGATGGCTAATATTTTACCTGGTGATACTGAAAAAACCACCAAAACATTTAAGTTTTTGTTTGATATATTGCTTGCTGGTCACAAAGATCTCTATTTTGATAAATATTCATTTATCTAAGATCTTCTTGGTACAAAAGTGATCAATAATTAACAAAACTCTTTGTCCGAAAGTTCGGTCAAAAGCGTACGATGACAAATTTGTCCGGCCAAATATTGTCCAGCTTTTTTTTCGCTTGGTAAGTAGTTCGAATAATGTTATGGTTATAGGGTTTATATAGTTTATAAATTTAACCCTATTTTTAGTTAAGATGTTTGGTTACGTAAAAGTATTCGGACGGGCGACAATTTACTAATCACCCCAATCTTCTGCAAACCGCCTATATGAAGATTATACTTAAGTTTCTTAAACATATGTGCAAAGACTACCTATTGATAATAGTGCATTGGTTTATTATCAATCCACCTAAACTTATCATACAAAAATACACACTGACCTTGAAAAGATAATGTTAAAGATACATAATAGTGTTTTAGTTATTTATGATGTATATTTAGATCATAATCTGTAAGCGTAGTGATATATCAAGAGACCAAGTTTCAACCACACCAACCTACAAGAAAGGCGTTTCTAGAAAGTAACAGTGTTTTATTTGATTAATACTGATCCCTCCTCCTCTCAAACTATCTCTAGGTAACTTAATTTGGCGGGAACTTAATTTGACGGTTGCTGAACTTGGTATATTTGGCGGGAATTTTGGTTTGGAGATAAGCACTTTTGTTTTGATTTGACGGGAATTAAATTTGACGGTCGGAATATTTGAAAGCATGTTTTGAAATGATACGAGTCTATAGTGTACACGTTTAACAAGATTTATATACAACAAATAAAATGTGAGAGGGTCAAATGAAAGTTGACGGGAATTTAAATTCGGGGTCGGTGAAATTAAGTCACCAATACCTCAAATTTAATTCCTTTAAAGGTAAGGAAAGGTTGTAAGTTAAAAATTTAATTAAATTGTGATTAAGAGACTACAGTTTGAGCCTGTTCTAGCAGGTTTAAAACGGTGGATAAGGGAGCGTCTCAATATTTCGTATGTATTTTTACGATTACAGTTCGTATAGACATTCATTTATTTTCGTATACAGTAGTGATAACTTTTGTATAAGCATACGAAGTCAATACGAATCTAATGTAGCGAAACCATACGAACCTTATTATCATACGTGATCCTTACAGGAAAATGTCCGTATACCTATGCGAATGGTAAAAAGAAGCTCTTGCATTGTTAAACTGTCGTATGCGATTCGTATGGAACATGTATACAATGCGTATGTTATTCGTATGTAGCCGTATGGCAATACGTACGAAATTTTGAGACGCTCCCTAAAGCCGACAGTTAGGTCTGTAAAATACAAAATAAAATGTTGTACAGGGCCTCTCGAGGGATGTAGTATTACCTGCGTCAGCTTCGGTTACGGATGACATTCAGATTTTAACTGTTGTGTTTTAATTTGCTTAATAACGGACCTTGAATCTAAATGTATATAATACAATTTGTTTGATGAATTACAAACAAAGTGTTTTCTTTTTTCTCAGTTGTTCGCTATCATCTAGTAATCGCCATGCATACAATTCAGAAAAATTGTACTCGAAAGTTTTCAAAATGTTAACAATTGTTATCTATTAATTAATACTCATACTATTAATACTCAGTACCCGTGTCATTACTACTACTAACCAGAATAAATAATTTTAACAATCAAAATATATCGGATCTATTTTTCCATTCATCATGATACATTCGAATCGCGGTGTATCTTCTTTGGCGTATCATATCACTGACTGCGACTTTTTCCTTCTCATTTAGTTGATGTTTCTCGTTTCAATTTTACCAAAAAACTTTTGTTTTTGGTTCCCTGTAGTGCTTCTATAGCATCCCGTTATTTTTTAAGATAGCAATGTATTAGAAACTTCAAATAATAATCATTTTTCTTACTGTAACTAATTTTATCAAACTCAAGGTGTTTAGTCAAGGAAGAATTATTAATCAAAATCAACCTGAATCATTACGCAATCAATCGTTAAGAAAAAAGTAAAACCGAAATTCCGCTTTTGCATGATTTAGGTATAATCAATACACAATTAAATGCAGCAGCTAATGTGCATCTTTGCCAGCACATCCTTATATTTAGACAATAGGACCTTTAAATTTATCGGAATTATCCAATCTAATGGAGAAAGATACATAAAAATCATAATTCATTTATTTTACTTTTTCAATGTCTTTAAATGTCCTTTATTGCTTAACTTTTTTTTTTAAACTTTTCATCTAAGAAAGGAATTTTTCACCGATATCTTTTACTACCCAAATAAATAATGAGTGTGGGTTTTTATCATCTCATACAAAAATGTTCAATTCATTTTAATTAGGTGTTTTTAATCATGGCGGACAGGGAAACCAGACATAATTGGAAAAACAAATAATCTTAATAATTACAAAAACAAACTATTAAACCCTACGAGAACCATAACAAATTTCAAAAAAATATCTAAAGTTTATACATTATTATTCATTTTTCATGTTTTTATTTTAACATTGATCTTAAATTAAACCTTGCCTCTCAGTACTCCAATGGAATATCCCGGTGAAAACTCTATTGATAATATTTCAAAATGGTCAAACTTATTTACGGCAGTGGAAAATAGCACTACCTCAGATATATCATGTTTATTTATAGACCAAAACCCAATGGACCTTATTTACAAACAGGAAAAAAAAATTTGACCAGCCCCTTTTGCATAAGTGACATGTTATACTCACTCCAATTCTTTTTGTCCCGTCGTTTTCTTTAAGAATATATAGCGTATTACCGATATATATATGGATTAGCATGGATTTGAATTCTTCTACAGAAAGGGGGAAAAAATGGAAAGAAAATTGCAATAACCCATGGGAATAAACAAATTACCATACAAACAAATAGTCATGATTGTGGAAAAAAAGCATTCAAAGAACAGCTTCCTACCGAAACAAAGACCTTATTATTATATGTTCACTGAAGTTGTAGACAATTTGAAAGATGAGTTTATTAAGTTAGTCCAAAGTTTAATTTTAAGCTGTTTTACAACGGACGAATCAAATCTCATTTGTATGATTACACTGAGCTTCGTACCAACAGACAAAGATACGGTGTGTTTTTACCCATTGCAAATTGTATATTTATTATAGCTGAGCAACTAGACAGGGTGGATCGATTTTGAACCCTATAGTAGCCCACTCGAATAAAAACAACAACAACTTAAATCCGATGTTTTTACCGGAGCATGTGGTATATCTTTCTAAAAATGGAAAGATTAGACTAATATGTAAACCACCGGATGTGGGTGATATTATGTCTTTCTTCCGGTGTACTTTCAAAGATTCTTCGTGTTATTCTTAAGGCTAAGTCTCCAAGCTGTCTCCACTAAAGGATGCCTATAACTAAAATTTCAAGTAAGATTTCCTCCTAGGATTCTCCATGCTTCCTCCACGGTTTTCTACCTAGCCTAAAATACACTTTCACGGGAAGATACAGGCTAAAAATACACATGCACATTTTGTATAATCTTTCCCCCTGGGTTTTTTAGTGTAGTTGTTACAGATTCCCAAGCATATGAAGTTATCTTCGATATTGTTTTCAAATTTAAATGATTTAGAAGATAGTGCCTGGTATAGTATAGCTATCCAATTGGATCAATCAAGAAAAACCTAAATCCATGCATTACATTTACATATTATGTAGCCACAATATTCCCGCACCAAATTATTGTAATAAAATATACAACAAAAAAAATAAGACTGCTGAATTGTGGGTTGTTTAATTGAAGTTGGGGTCCAAATTCGAAAAGCTATACAGTCGACCAAGATCGTAACGTGTAAAGAGACTTATTGAAGTTTTGGTAAATATAACATTGCTGTGGTTTATGATTACAATTTAGAATCACATGAATCTTAAAGACCAGTTTAAAGGAATCAAATGGATAATGAAAAACGCAGCCATTTGATGACGTTCATGCGGGCTTCAGTTTGACGTAATTGGTCAACGTTGAATTGGTAGTGCGTAAAGCAAGTTTTGGAATAAAGATATCTTAAATCTTTTTGAAGTAAGGAATTTCGAATAATCCTTTTCTTTAATAGAGAAAGCTTTAATATGGAGAATACCAAACGATGTTTAGTGGTAAACATATATGCATTATGATGTTCAGTGCGTTGAAATACTTTTCTATTTTTAAAATTCATGAATAAGATAAACAAAATAGATTATATTTCCACTATTTTAACGAGGCGACACGAGTATTCTTTCTGCAAGAATTTCCACTGATTTGAAAATTAAAAGGCGCTCACACACTTTAGAGATACAAAGGTGAGGTAATGACAGGCGAAGAAAAAAAGTTAAGGTAAATTCAACCATTGATAAATTTGGTGGGGAGTTCTTCTTGGCACTAAATCCACAACAAGTTAAGTTTATTTTAATTAGAATTTCAATTTCATTTATAGATCGAAAGTAAGATGATGGCTTGGATTGCCTTTATAGCCTATTTGATTTTTCTGATTCTAAGCCCAAAAACAGTTCTTAATGATTTAATGATTTCAGGATTTTTCAAAAGTTCCTTTAAATTTTCAATTGAATGTTTTAAATAATTAAGTTTTAAAAGACTTTTCAGAGACACGTGTAACCAAACGATCGACCAATAATAATGACCACAAAACAAAGTGTTTGTTATCTTCCCTTAAAACACAAATATCTATAAGGAAAGAATACAAACTTATAACTGTTATTTCAATTGTTTGGGCTGTCAAATTATAATGTCATTCATTTAGAGGAGAAGTTGACATCTATGCTGACAGGATAAGTGTTATAATTAAACAAAACAAAGTAACTAACTAAACAAGAAATTCAACAAAGTATAGGGGTGATGGTAACCTACATAATGTTCGTATTGTACAAACATCAATCCAGCCAACCATAAAACACTCCTGTTTCAGTACCCAAGTAAACAACACAAAACCCACTATGGTAAAATAATTCCCAGATAAAATATCACTATCAAATCTAGTGGGGTGGCGAATTTCGGGTATTGAAGTAACTAAAGAAAGAAAATTCCCTTGCATCTTTCTGGCGGTGTTACAAATGTTGAACGAAGCATTTGTGGGCGCAGTATTCAATATGGTGTTGAAGACAGAATGGGACCACGCGGGCGATTGTAATATAACACAACTTTAAGAAACTTTCTACTATCTTACTTTCATGTATCTGTAATGTTTTTTTGGGTGCACCAGGAGGAGTTGATTTTAAATGTAGTAGGCCACTTGACACTTGATTAATATACAGGGTTATCCGGCAGTCAAACAATTTGCTCAGATTGATAGTAGATTATTAGATCTTGGTCATATTTGTCATTCCTCCCTTATTATATACTTCAGATTACCCAATATCACAGACAACAGTGTACTCAGGATACAATCAAGCTTCTGTTGTGGTGATGACTTCTATAGTTAAACGGTTATCAAATCATTAAATATTATTATATTTTCTCATAATTTCTGATTTGGTTTTTAATTAGTTTGACTATTTTTTACCTCTAAATAAGTTAAACATAAATTAAAGCTTCAGTTCTCTTTAACAACGATTAAAAGCTTCTTATGCATGCTGAAGAAAAAGTTTCATTTAAGCACAAGAATGCTCTTAATGATCAAAATGAAGCAATTGGCAATAGTGTAAAAAAGCCAGCAATTCTATAAATCAGAAATTTCGCAATTCGACCACAAGTTGTCCAGAAAAGACTTTTGTGACATCAAATTAGGAGCCGACAGGATGGGCGATAAGATAATGACTGTCACTGCGGTGATGACATCATACATATGTGACATCTTGATGCCATCTTTCTGACTTCTCTGCAAAGTAGGCCATGCTTGATTGGATAAGGAGGCTTGAACCTTTTAGATTGATTAATTCTCAAGCGTTGATTGTTTTGGGAGTCTTTTACCCCACTTTTGAAATTCTTTTGTGAAATTTTGCTTGATCGTTTGTAAGTCGATGTAATATTTGGAGAATATAATATTAGCAGTTGTTTCGAATAACAAGAAATCTACAAATTAAATTCTCTACTAAACCATGAATAAAGACGTTGTAAGGATAATACGAGCTACAAATACCTCCATTTCTATCTTCTCAACCCGTTAGATCTAAAGCTTAAAGTTTTGGATAAAAAAATAGAAATATGAGCTTCATTTTCATTTCTTTCTCAAAATCAGTTTCTCAATTTTGAAACTCGCTAAAACTGTCCGAATTGAATATAGTAACGCTATTCCTTAATACCACCAAAACACTTTTAAGAATGGTTTGGAAGAATATTGAATTTCATTGTTTCTAAAGTCTTCTCTTCTCCGACGAAGCTTTGAAAAAGTAACCAATGAATATTATTTGTTACAACCACAACCACTTCTTATTCTTTTTATTTCTCTTGTATATGTCACACTTTTGTCCCACATGAGTAACAAACATGGACTCTGTATGATGCACTTGCTGTCTGTTCCCACACTAAACACACATTGAC
>JAYRBV010108552.1:0-12874 GCA_036023255.1 Mitrocomella polydiademata | reverse complement strand
TTTGTCCCACATGAGTAACAAACATGGACTCTGTATGATGCACTTGCTGTCTGTTCCCACACTAAACACACATTGACTGTCCGTGTACAATTGACAAATAGGGTATTTTTACTTTTCTTGCGCATGGGGTACTACCGTGTAAGTAACGTTGTTCCCTGTTATCTTAAATCTTCCTATGCGGGTCCAAGCTCAACATGAGTAATTATATGGATTTTGTATACTTATAATCTTTCCACTAAAAACACACTCACAGTAAACAATCTGTTCGTTATTGACAAATCAAATAACATATTTTAACTTTTCTTGCACGCTCCCGCTACCGCGCGTAAATGACGTCATTAAGACACGGAAAAATATTAAGGCGGCTTTATGAATTTGCAAAGGAGGAAGTTTGAATGTGGCAATGTATCGAATGACGTTTCTTTCTGTTGATGCAATAAATCATGTTGTCAACACATGGTGGCAACCCAGCAGTATGAATTACAAAAGAATCATAAATATACAAAAAAGCTTTATTTAACTGTATGTATGCCCACAGTTATAAATTGCAGCAGAGATGCTCATTCAAACAAAAATCACACTCTCACCCTTTGATGCTGTCAGCAGTGTGTATATACCTACGTTATAATCTACTTACGTAGGAGGGTGCAACTTGTAATAACATAACGGTACATTGTAATATTTCATTTACAATGTTGACCCTGATCAATTTATTTGTTTGTGCAGTTCACTTTTCTAGATGATGATAATACAGATTTGGAAATCTAGTTAGTTCAGAGTCTGCCATATTACGTGGGTTTTGTTGAAGTGTTTCATAAGAAAGTGTTGGCTGTATGCAAACTACTTTACTATGAATTCATAAAAACAGTGTAGGCTTTTTTTAATTCATAGAGCTCATTCTATAGAAGGGAAGAGAACGGATAGGAGACAAAGATAATAAGTCGGTATCACGTGATTCTATTGTTTACATAAAACGTGTTTTTGATTGGCTCACCATAAAAGGAGGACGCGTACGAAGAGAGCCGTTATAACACATACTCGAGCTTAGGTTTGTTTTGGAGTCATTTGTCTGGAGGGTGTTTTGTTGTAGAGACGCGTTGTTCGAACACGAAATCATCTCCTTATTGCGAAGGACCTTTGATGTGGTAATTGTGAATACTACATAACAAGGAATCAGTTTATACAATAATAATAACTAACACGAAAAGTATCAAGGTGCCGAAATATGGAGATTACACACATCCTACTTTTTGTTGCAACATTTACAATTGGGATAATGGCAAAGCCAAGTAAGAAATACTTTTTGTTTGTTTTATCTTTTTATTTATTCTTTTAATTTCTTGGAATAATCATTAATGCAAAACACTCCAAAACTCGAAGTTTTCTGGTTTTGATATAACCTGATGAATCGTAGCAACCTTTAAAGGTGAAATTTGGTACTGTCGCGGAGACTTCAATTTACAATAAGACCCTGATAAATCAGTACAAGGAAGGACTTTGCAGTAAATAAAACTGCTTCAAAAAATGTTGTTTTGCATCCAAAAAACCTCTAATTACCTTCTTTAAAACATCAAAAGAGAAAAAGTATAGTTTAAATAAACAGAGTTGTTAAAGAAGCGAGCAATTATAGAATTGATTCCTTCAGGAATGTTAATACCCAGTTATCTAAATAGACATCGCTACAAGTTTTGGAAGCCAAATTCTTTCTTATATTCTACACATGTGACTGGGTGTTTTCAATGATATTTTGTTTTCAGAAATTGAGTTGAGAGTGAGATAACAGCACCGGGAATGCCTTTTGACTAGCCTTGAGACTATTGTTTAAACTTTTATGGTATACAGCAGCAAAAAAGAAAGTTTTCATTTGTTATTGAAAATGTGGCAAAATTCCATTATTATTTCATAGCACCGCCATTGTATAAGCTGCAATTTAATTAATTGCGCTCGACACACTGTTTGATGCACACCCATCATATGGTTATCCAGCTAAGTCTCTAACAATTGTTAATAATTATTTTCCATCATGTTTTCCCTGCGTAACCCATGATCTGTTACGAAACAGCCAGATACGTTGTATAGGAAAATTTTAATATTCAATGGAATATTTCCTATTTGCTTACTTGCTCCTCCTTGAGAGCAAAATGAAAAGGGTTGTTCAAAATAGTTTGGCATTGTATACATGGTATTGAAATAGTTTGAGCAGGCATGTATGTACGTAGGTACGCAGAAAAAGGAAGAGATTAAAACTTGTTGCACGGAAGCATTCAAACTATTCCAAAAGAATCTAAGCTCCCCAATTCATACCTTTTTTGTCATCGCAACAAAACCTTTTACTGAATGAGAACTGGATGGGGAATCTCGTATATAGATTGTTTACAACGGGATGCGTGCAATAAGAAAACATTTACAGAGATAACGTTAAACAAATTCTCTTAGGTTTGTTTGAGACTGGATGTGTGTGTGTATATTTCATTTTATTTACAACGGGATGCATGCAACATGTCCACATGAAAGAAAAATTTACAGAGATAACGTTAAACAAATTCTCTTAAAGTTTTTCGTCCCTTTTTTTTTTGGGACTGAATATGGGTGTATTCCTTTTGTTTGTAGGATAAAAACTAGATGTAAAACAGTATAAAGCCCGAACCTAAATAGAGTATAAAACAACAGAAGAATGGATAGTTTATATATTGGTCGGATGTTTGAGTTTGTTTTGTAAAATGTCAATCCAAATTCCCCGGTCTTTTTTAAATCAAAACATCACAATTGAAAATAAATCATCCCTGTCTTAATCATGTATACAAAAGTTCAGTTTAGGATGTTTTGAAAGTAAGTGTTTGTAAGAAACGAACTGTTCTGGCAAACAAACTTTTTTTTAAATCAGACAGGAAGACCATTGAAATTAAGCTTTGTAAAATGTAAATAAACTTTACAGAGGTTAATGAACCCACATACAGTTATCTGATCTTTACATTGCAATATTGGTGCTTTCAATTACCATTTTTGTTGTTGTTGTAATGAACGATGCTAATGGTTCAATCAATATGTCATTAATCAGCAGGTGGACTTCCGATATTGTTATTAGACCGGACAAGCCTTATGTGTTCCCTAGTTTTTGACTATGGGTTTAAACTTCCAATATTCTCATAGGGTTAGCTTTTAACCTTTTGCAGTAAATGTTGCATGGTCTAATCCTAGAAGCAGTTGATAGACATTAAGTCAATTGACTTGGCGTAATGGCACTCAGTTAACCAATGTGCTGAAAATAACTTGGCCAGTAAATTACCCATCAATTGTCGACATAGCCCATCAGATCATCCTTAATTTTAAATGAATCCCACTTTTTCCAGGGAGGGGGAGGGATTTTTGGAAACCTTAGGATAGGCGCTTAGTTTCAAACAAAAGAGTTTGCAGACTATAAAGAAAGTCTTAAACGATATTAATGAGACTTTGATAGATACTGATCAATACTCCAGCAATATTGGAATCTTTTTACTAGTTGGACTTGTGTTTGATAACGGACTACTAGCATGTTGCAAAAATAATAGTATTCAGCTTGCTTTATTCAGTTTTTTGGTTCTTTATAAGAGAATTTGACCTAGAGGTTTTTGTTCGATATTCAAATTGATAAATTTCGATTCTTTACTGATTATAAATGAAATTTTGTTCTCAATCAATATACCATTGGGATAGAAATCATTGTTGGAGATAACAGAAAACGATGAAGACGACGACAAGTCTACCATTTTTTTTATGAGCAAGATATATAATGTTATCATCACAAATTTGTATTCAACAAAAAAGAGAATTGCTAAACCTCTTATCTCCACTTAAAAGAGAGATCATGGCTCGGAGACGAGAGAACTATAAAAAATACTCGTCTTTTCCCACAACACACTATGCATAAGTACATTTAATGTGTTCAAGAGTTCGTGAGAAGCCTCTAAAACCCGGGATTATGGCCGATAATATATTTATCATGTATAATACTTTCGGTAGCTTTATATCAAACTAAACTGCTTCATGCTGTAACAAATGTACGCGTATATGTTTGTTGAGGGTTACTTGTAACCATTTGGTTTCAAATTAATAATTTTCATGTATTAGTTGATCGGGTTACATTGCTTGAACGAAATACCACGTCCCACCTTTTTTAAAGGGATATCACCGTACAAAAATTGATCGTCATCTTCATATAACGGTATCACCAAGACACAACCGCAAAACAATGTGTAACCATAACAACCCTAAAACAATGATGGCGCTTCATTGCACAGAATGCGATATACGCGTAGATACGATAAATATTATTTTTTATCGCGCGGACAACGCGTCTTGATCATGTCTCGCGTGTAATTATATTGTCTTGTTCTTCGTCATCAAACAAATTTTGTTAGGGCTTGCGCATGTTTATATACTTGCAACATTTAGCTTCATGTTGGCATATGGAATATAATCCTATTAAAATGCAAATAGCTACCTTTATGATTTATTAAAAGGGGACGGGTCAGACTAAAAAATTTCCTATTTTTTTTTTAAAGACTTCTAGAGAAACACCCCCTCCCTCCTCGTATAGACAAATCCCAACATCATCGCTATGCGAGCAGATAAAAAACATAAACTTCTTTTTAGTTTTCATAGGAACGCTAAAACCCTATATCCTGGTTTCCATATAAGGTCAAATTAATAAAACTTAGGTATGACGCAATGTATTTGTTATTGAACGACATGTAGTTTACTTTACTTGCAATTTTTGTATTATTACTACTTTTAAAAAAGGCTCCACATTCAGTTAAAACTCTTTATGTGTATGATGGAAGGATCACAGTTATCAAAAAAGCCTGCTCGAAGAATGCAGAATTCAAGTCAAAAATCTGCTTTGAGATTAATGTATTTTCAATTTCAAAAACTTAAGAAGACCTGAATAAATAACTTTAACGGCCTATCTAACGTCCTTATCTTTGTATGTTACAATATCACATGAATGAAATCTATATTTAGTGTTTTGGTATGATTATGCTTTTAGAAGCTAATCGATTATACTGACAGCGTGACATTGAATCCTATATTAAGATTGATGATTTCATTCTGAAAATATAAATCTGTCAATACGCTGAGAACAAATAACTGATGTTACCGTCCCATTTCAGAAATCAATCAAAATGACAATACCGAGGCTATTTTCTTACTTATTACATAAAAGTTCCTTTTTATAGAAACTCTGGGAAATGTATTTAATGTTTCAAGTTTCACTTAATTAATGTTTCATTTTAATTATAATTAATATTTTGCAAAGGATTATGTCTTCATGTGATGAATAAATTAATTCGACTGATTCATATGTAATACAGATTCAACAACTTATACTATCGATGTGGATGTCTGTTTTCAATTTTAACCCAATCAATAAGAAATTGTTCCTCTCCTCTACTTGTGCCAGCATTTTTGACCAAAAAACTTGTCATAAAATTTCTAAAATTCAATTTAATTTCTGTAAATCAAAATTGTATTGTGTCCAGGCCTCGTGCATTTAGTTATGAAGAATCATGAAAAGAAACCAGAAATTCTGTTCTTCTTTTGATGGCAAAACAGACCCTAATAGAGAATTAAGTTGAATTTTTAAAGATGATATATTTTTCTCCATCAGCTTTGATGGAAGGTGACATTGCAGTGGATACGAAGTTTCTGAAGATTCGTCAAAGAGGAGAAATACCTGCGCACAGTAACTCACGTTCCAAGCGATCTATTTCAATCACCGATAAATTACCGCACGAACATCGCTGGAGAAATGGATTTGTACCTTATAAACTATCAACAGATTTAGGTAAGCTTTTTGGCAAAAATTGACAATTTTTATTTGGTAATTCTGAGTAGGAATGTATTTCTATTCATGAGAGATGCCATCAATAAACAACTTCATTTAGTGATTATTTTCAACTCTGTTAGAGTATCCATTAGATAAATGGAATAAATACATATTCTAAAATTGGCAGCACAGTAGCCGAAAGCTAATCAAAACATATAACGAGTTTGAAAATTGATGAATCGATATTTTATGCTTAGATTATAAGATAAACATGGTGGCACCAGTAGAGTTCAACCTGCCATAGGCGGGGCCAATGAAACACGTTGAATAGCGTTCTAAAGGACAAGCTTTGTTTGACTGGTGGTAGATGCAATACACAACAGAGAACAATTTACTGCTATGATCATTATATAGCATTTAAATATGTTTGTTTACTTATTACAATTAATACTGATTACAAAACTCATTACGGTAAATCAAAAAAAAATCACATATGCCTAGGAGTGTGTCACTGACTGCTGCAAAAGATAAGACCTTTGATAGATCTGTATCGACTTGACGTCACTATGTAGTATGTATCATAGCACGGCGCCCGTCTATCCACCCTCCTTGGTATTTGCAGACTAAGCATTTCCCAGCCTGATCCTACACGTTGAGAAAATAGAGTAGCCTTGACAAATTTGCTATAGTAACTGTTCATTTGTCAAATGTTTGCAAATTAGCCAAAGAATATCTCTACTAAAACTTCAACATTTTCTGAAACTTTACATTATGTTTCTAGGCGATGACGCACGGGAGGCAATCAGAGAAGGTATGAAACATGTCGAGAAGTACACCTGTATACAATTTTCCCCTAGGAGGGACGAAGAGGATTACGTGGAATTTATCATGGACAAAGGGTAAGAAGAAATATTTAATTTTTCAGCAACAAAGAATTTCCTTGGATGGTGCCTTCATCTCAAATGGTGGCATTGTAAAACGCACCAGTTCTTGTCGAGATTCTACAGTCTTACTGCTATCAGTTGCCATATCACTACATCCTTAAAAAAATGCGCAAGTGAAACTTAGTTTGTGTCACGAAAAGTATTTATTTTGCAAAAATAGCATCCCCTTGTTTACCTGCACTTAAAACATGGCGTCATCTTGTTGGCGAAGTTGATCGTTTAAAAATACATAACGTTTTCCGGTTTTTGTGGCTTGCCTGACTCGTGCTACAATTACTTTCGAATCATAATATGAGTAGCTTTTGATAAACATGTGACTCGTGCCACTGGCTACAATAAATGTCATTCTTCAAATAATTCAACTACCGAGAAGATAGTTTACACAAACTTTATGGTCATAAAGTAAACATTAAGATGACAAGTCCATACTTTTACTTATACTCTTGATACAAAAATTGCGATTTACGTCAAACATATTGTAACCATAAAATTCTTCTGATAGTTAAATACTAACAAATCTTGTTTCATTTGTTTAAAGGCTAAGCAAACATTTCACAATAAAAGACGAATAGTTTCTGAACTCACTCCAAAGAAATTCTCCAAAACGTTTATTGTTTACTTTTGTTGCTAGTGATAACCGTTTATTCAGAATTATTAAAAAATATAACCATGAGAACAATTTCATGATTGTAGGTAGCACATTTCTTTAGCGAGGTCAAATTAGCTAAATGTTTATTTGTATTTTTTTCCTTGTAGATGCTATTCCAGCATCGGGCGTCAAAATGGCAGACAGGTTATTTCCATTGGTGAAGGGTGTGAAAACAGCAAAACCGTAGTCCACGAAATTCTACACACTCTTGGAATGTTTCACGAGCAAACACGAATGGATCGCGGTCTCTATGTCAAAGTTCTATGGTGGAACGTCCAACGAGGTACGTAAATGTTTTTGTTTCTAAAATTACTCAATAGCATATAATGCTTGAAATAGTTTTTAAGAAAAACATTTTTTAAACTTGTCTGTTTCTCTGAAGAAAAAAACGTTCAAAATTCATACCAATATAAAATGAGACTGAAGAAGACAAGAGTTTGTCCGAAACATGTGCTGTAAATCTAAAAATGTTGTGTTTCTCTATAAAACTTGTTTCAAAACCGGAGAATTGAGTAATGCAGAAATTCCCAAGTTTGATGACGTCACCAGGTCTAATCCTATTACCAACTTAAAGATAACAGACACACGTTATCGATTTCAAACACGAGTACAGTTAGATTTCCTATTTTAGGTCCTATCTCCCCAATAAATCATTAAGATTTCTAAAGAAATGGACACATTTGAGGGGAATTAATAGCATGTTAATCTAATAAAAAGTGAACGTGATTGTTGGTTTTAAAGTGAATTAACGCCACTTTTGCTCTCATGTGTTGAATATTTTGATTTGATTGTCACGAGCTGGCATTTTGACAGATCGTCCAAAATTGTCCACGTGACAAACCTCACGTAACTAACTCCACAATGCATAAACGCCGTAGTTATGACATTGAAAACATATTAGATAAACACGATTTATTGGAAATGCAGGCACTAGCTTTTCACCAGCATACATAAGCTGTTGTATAAACGTCCGCTAACAAAATATTGTTAGAATTACAAAAGATTTGAGACAGGAAATAAATTGTTTCGGACAAGATGGTGGCCTACAACAATGTTTACTTCATTAGCTTAGTTAATAAATTTGCAGTAAATGACCATCTTTATATTCTTTATTTCAGGAGCTGAAAGAAATTTTGCCATCTACGATCATGGTGTTATTGATTCCATGAACTTTCCATACGATTACCAATCAGCCACTCATTACCACAACACTGAATTCACCAAGAATGGAGATGATACGATGCAATCTCTTGAACATCCTTACCAGAAACTTGGCAATTACCGTGGCCTCAGTAAAATGGACGTAAAGAAAATCTATCAATTTTACAAATGTTACAAGAAGAAACAAAGGCCTCAAAAAGGTAATAAATAGCTCCATTTCCCCCTTAGATTAACACAAAACCAGAGGATTATAATTATGTTAAATAGTGCCCAAAATCTTAAAGTAAAATACCAATTGTTTGGTATGCTTGCTCTAAAAAAGACTTATAACTTGTTTAGAGATTGTCAATAATTACAGCAGTACATAAATTATGTACACAGTAAAGTTTCAACCGTTGGAGATAATCCATTTGCTAGGTTGTATAAGGGACGATAATTTATGTGCAATTATATTTTTATGAAACAAACCTATAATGATATATTTTTTTCCTTTTAGCACAATGTAAAGATAAATACAGTTGGTGTAGTAGATATACGAATCATTGCTCCGCCAAATGGTTTGCAGATTCATATTGTCAAAAATCTTGTAAAGTTTGTTTATAGTAGAAATGCAACCTTAATTATATTAAATTAGCTGGTAACTCAGCATCGTAAGGACGCTGGAAGCCTGAAAATAAGTTGATCATACCAAATAGCTTTTCTATAATCTAACTTCCCATAAGACCAGATCAAACCAACTTTATCTCCAAATATCACCCGCCATCAATGTAAAGGATTGTATTTATATTGATGATGCGACACGTTATATTTCATACGTAAATTTTTTTCCGGTTTGATCCGGTCATTTGTAAAATCATAACAGAAATACCAGCTAATAAAATCATAACAGAAATGCTAAATGTCAATATTTTCCACATTTTCCAGTTTTAAAAGAATGCTTTTGATTTTTTCTTCTCGATTGTCAGCGTTTTTAGCTTTCATTGTAAAGGTCGAAAAAATTAAGCGTTTATAGGGATTGAATAATTATTTTTAGGAAATAATGTATTTATTGTAAATAAGCGAATGTACATACCAAATACGACAGTATATATATATATATACATTATATTATTCTAATGCAACTACTTTTCTTTATATTTTGTTTTGTAGATTTAATATTTATATGAGGTATTTTGATGCTTGATCTCAAGTGATCCGTGGCCGAGTGGTTAAGGCGCTGAGCTTAGGATCGAAATGTCCGAGGTTCAACCCCGCCGCGAGGCTTTCGGTGGTGAAAATTGCTAATCACTGCTAATTCTCTAAGGCCTTTGTAGGTGTTTCACAAGAAAGGCAGGACCCTCATTGATAGCAGTTCACTAGAATTGAAGAGGCTATCCTGGGTAAATATGTTCAAATAACAATAATAATAATAATAATAATAATAATAATAAGGAGCTGTATCTTCAATTTCAAATGACTAAAATGGCTCAATATTTTTCTTCGCAAATATCGCTCTAGATAGCAGCTTACCTTACCAAAACGGGGGCAATAACTTAATTTTCACAAATAATTTAACTTCTTTTTCCTTGTCTAGCCTTACTCATCTCATTCTATTTACACTCTACCAGTAAGTTTTTTTCAATAGTTTTCCCTGGTCGAGAATATGTAATATATTTATAAAGATTTGGTAGTTTGATCTTGAAAAGATTGAACAGTATTATACATTTAAAATGTTCTTTTTTGTAAAACATTAAAGAATATTTATATATTATATATATAGAAAGAAGGAGCAATACATATATTGTAGCACTTTGAAAAAATGACAAAGAATACAAAACAGATAGGAAGAAAGTAGAATCTTCCAGAACGAATACTATTGTGTTGTTTTTTTCAAAATTTTAACAAGGTGCAACTAAGCCTTTGAAGAAGCTCCTGTAATTTTTTTAATCTACCGGAGAACAAATAATAGGCTATATGTTTCTCCCTCATTCCATTTTGTCACCACAATATTAATAGACGCAACTATGTCGATTAAGATTTTTCCACTAATTTGGTCTTTTTAAGAAGAAATTTCCATTGTTAGGATTAGATTTATTTGCTTTAAAATTGATCAACACAAGGAAGAGTACGGTACTACATAAACATCGAGCAATTTTGAAAATTTGTACGTCGCCATGATAAATAATGAATTCTTATAAAATATGATATCACTTCACGATACTCGCTACTTTTATAATCATGCCAAGATGCTGCAAAAAAACTTCCTGTTGTCAGAATAGAACTCCGACTTATTAGCATGAAGATCAAAAGAAAGAAACTAACTGGATTGAGACTGTAGTTGTTAATTGGAGAACAAAAAAATATTTCAATGTAACTTATAACAAAAATTACAAAGATAGAAAACATTTTACGCAAAGTACTTCATAAACATCGAGCAATTTTGAAAGTTTTTTTATAATAATTTATCTATAAGAATTCATTATTTATCATGGATGTACAAATTTTCAAAATTGCTCTAATTTATTTTTCAGATGAAAAGTTCTAAATACGGCGAAGCTCTAAAAATAAATCAACTATCATCAAAGAAGTGAACTTGGTCGATTGCCAACAGTAGATATAATTTGATTGGTCATGCTTGAACAACCAGTATCTATTGACTTGACCGGAACTGTTAACCGGAAGTCCTCTTCTTCCAGATTGTTGTGATCGATGATAATGCTTGATGTGCGCGAACCTTTTAGAGAAGGTATTGGAAGTCTTAGAGGCTGATTGGAATCAACGCATCTAAAGCTATCTAGTTCTTGATAAGTAACCGATTTATCGAAACTACTATGCCTGTCAAAGTATTTACTGTTCCTTTTGGTAGGATGTTTTGCTTCTCTTTCAGTCTCTTTTCTTTCTTTTTCCAAGTGGTAAAAGTGGGAGAAATGCATCAAGTAGATAGGTAAGAACAAGTGAAACAACACAACAGTCCCTAGAAATATGCCGACAGCCCCCGATAATTTGCCGGCTAATGTAACGGGAACAACGTCACCGTAACCGACAGTCGTCATGGAAATAACGGCATACCACATTGTTTCTGGTATGCTTTCAAAGCCGACGTTTTTGCTTGGATCTTGTTCAGCAACGTATACAAAAGTGGATACAAAAATTATTGTTAAAATGAACAATGCTATCAAAGAAAACATCTGCCGCCGACAGGATAGGATGGCTTGAGCCAAAATTCGAAGTCCTGAGTTGTAACGAGATAATTTGATTATTCTGAGAATCTGCACTAGCCGTAATATTCTAAAGTAAGAAATCTTGGTGTAATAGGAATAGATGATCGCCAGGAAGAACGGCATGAAGGCAAACAAATCGACCAGACCTAGAAAGGTCATCGCAAATTTACATCGATTCGGTGCGCTCCACAAACGCGCCAAATACTCTAAAATGAAGAAGGTGATGTACACACACTCGCCCCAAAACCAATGCGAACGGAAGCGGTAGAATTGTGGGCGCTCGGCCTGAACTACAGTCTCCATACAAAACATTGCCACTGATATCAGAATGACACCAAAGGAAAAATAGGCGAAATACAGTCCTTTCTTCGATCGGTGAGGGTGTTCAAATATGTCCCACAGTCTCTTCTTCAATGATAATTTTTCAACATTGTTTGTTAAAAAAGTATTGTCAGTTTTAGTTTTAGATTCCACCAGACCAAAAAACTCCAGCGTTTTTTTATACTCTACGTCTCGTGCAAAGGGAGGTTTGGCTAAGATCCCATTTGATTGGTAGAAAAATAGGACGGCCTCAAACAGCTCAGGTTTCACGTCAAAATAGCACAATTTTAAGGTGTCATTGAAATGCTTCATTCGACTCTCCTTATTCCCCAAAAGCGTGTTTGGATACAACTCGAGGGTGGATTCGAAAGTCTCATACGTTGTCCCCTGGACATTCATCCATACCTTTTCTTTATCCACCAACCTCTTTTCATGACCCATGTTTAAATAACACTAGCCTGTTCTCTTTCCGCTTGAAATTATATTCTGTCCATAGAGGCTATATCATACCTAGCTCAGATTCTGGAGCTCGACACTTTCTTGCGTTTGATAAAACATAGAAAAATAGATAAGTGCTGGCGATAAAATACTGCGACTGACAATATGACTATCACACCACCAGCTTTCTCCTACAGTAGTACACACTAAATATGCAAATTCATTTATTTATTTCAAGTTTTATTGTCTTTCTATATTGATGAAATGGTTTCTCGGTAGGTGGCTATGAAACGAATATTGAAAGAACGATTCAATCATAAAGTGTAAATAAAACAATGCTGTATGATTAATTCAA
>JAYRBV010108441.1:0-14568 GCA_036023255.1 Mitrocomella polydiademata | reverse complement strand
GTGATGGTAATGCAAATGATGGTGATGTTGGTGATGCAGGTGATATTGGTGATGCAGATGATGTTGGTGATGCAGATGATGTTAGTGATGCAGATAATGCAGGTGATGCAGGTGATGCAGATGATGGAGCTGATGTTGGTGATGCAGATGATGCAGGTGATGCAGGTTATGTTGGTGATGCAGGTGATGCAGGTGATGCAGATGGTGTTGGTGATGCAGGTGACGCTGATGTTGGTAATGCAAGTGATGGAGGAAATGCAGCTAAAAGAGGAAATGAACCTACGGATTTTGCGGATTGCGGTTGCGGCATTTTTGGCCCTTTTTGATAGGTTTTTGCGGATTGCAGTTACGGCCGATCTCGAGATCAGCCGCAACCGCAATCCGCAAAATACTATCAAGGGGATGGTGATGCAGTAGGTGATGTTGGTGATGCAGATGATGTTGGTGATGCAGATGATGTTGGTGATGCAGATGATGCAAGTGATGCAGGTGATGTTGGTGATGCAGATGGTGCAGATGATGTTGGTGATGTAGGTGATGCAGGTGATGCAGGTGATAGAGGAAATGGTGATGGTGATGGAAGTGATGGTGATGCAGGTGATGGTGATTATGATGTAGGTGATGGAGGAAATTGATGGTGATGTTGGTGATGCACATCACACCTGCATTACTAACATCCCCAACATCACCTGCATCACCATCACCATCACCATAACCTGCATCATCATCACCTGCATCACCACCACCATTTCCTCTTTTAGCTGCATTTCCTCCATCACTTGCATTACCAACATCACCGTCACCTGCATCACAAACATCATCTGCATCACCTGCATCATCTGCATCACCAACATCACCTACTGCATCACCATCCCCTTGATAGGATTTTGCGGATTGCGGTTGCGGCGGATCTCGAGATCGGCCGTAACCAACCTACGGATTTTGCGGATTGCGGTTGCGGCATTTTTGGCCCTTTTTGATAGATTTTTGCGGATTGCAGTTGCGGCAGATCTCGAGATCGGCCGTAACCGACCAGCAGATTTTGCGGTTGCGGAGCTGGGTTTGAAGTTGGCGGCGCCGTTATTGAGAGTAAAGTTGGAATTCTACAGACCAGATTAAAACGTTCATCCCTTGACAACATGAGAACGAGGTTGCGACGAACGAGGCTACGGCCAACTTCGAGAGTGGCCGTAAAAACCAAAATCATGGCCGATCTCGAGGCCGGGCGTAATGTTGGTTTTTACGGCCGGTATCGAGATCGGCCGTGATGTTGGTTTTTACGGCCGGTCTCGAGTTCGGCCGTAAATTTTCACGGTGATGCCGCGATTCACCATTTTTGGCCCTCCTCCCCCTGATAACCGTAAGAGATTTTCTGTGAGCCACTATCATTGGTCGCACATACCATCCGTTTTGGAGGAGCTTTCTTTTAACACAAAATACAACCAAGGAGGTTCAGGGCCGAATTCTTGCCCGGGGGTTTCTTTTATCTTAATCCTGCATTTTTTTGTACAGCTTTGTATATTTTTTACTCCCCGTGAATATATAACAACCGACAAATAAAAACTCAATACAACGTCTTCATCTATTGTTATTGACGTCAATAAAATTACCTGAATACAATTTGCGCTTTTTTGCAAATTCGAGTGTTGGCGCGCAGCGCGTGGTATTAAAAGCGCGTAGCACTCATGTTTTGCTTTTATTTTCTCATGGCGTAAGCAATGTATATTTGGAGTCTTCGACGCTGTATTAGCAGCTAGTCTTTTATAAAAAGTTATGAAAAAATCAAATTACTAAAATGTTTACCATTTTTCATCTTCTCATTAATAAGCTCAATCCACTGGCGTGAATATATTTTGAATTTGAATACCTTAAATTTTCGGCTTCTCTACCTATTATTCTGAAACGCAAGCAGTTCTTTTGTCAACAGAATAACTATTTTTGCTCAATCAAAATAATATGTCATCTTATTCATGGCGACAAATATGACACGTGCCGATAAATATGATATAATCGCCAATTGAAAGTGTTTGCCTTTTAAGTAAACTTTGTAAACCTTTCCGATCCAAGAGATATCTATAATTTTAATTTTCTAACCACGAGGAGAAGAATATGATGTTACATATATATGACTACAACTGTTTTTATTGAATAAGTATAAAATGTTCTCGTAAACCCTACCTGTACTGGGGGGGGCTAGTAGTATTTTGCAGACTGGGTCTATATACAAAAAAACATAAGACAGTAGAATGATGTTATCAAATGATGACATTATTGACATTTGTCAAAATGTTAATCAATTTCAATGCTTTTGAAGATAATCTGAAACTCTTAAACTTGATGCAGTAAGTAACAATGAAAATCCCCCCCAGTACTGGCATTTTCGAAATAACCCAGTACAGGTAAGTTTAATTCATGTTTGCATAATTGACTCAACTGACAGACAGAAATGGGATCAGGCTAACACGTGTTTTAATAAAGTGCATGTGCTATATGATGAATACACAAATTCAGACACACTAGAGATATATACTAGTAAACTAGTGTAGGCATCACCACTACAGTGCTCGAGCTACAAAGGAAATTGTCCTTGACCTAACGAGTAGCTTTCTTTTTTTTTAATTTCTCAGTCCGAAGCAGGAAATTCCTTCAGCTCTTTGCAAAGTTGACATTTGTTTGAGTATTTACAATCTCATGCTGTCAACAGATCACATTCATTTGATAAACAAACGGTCTAGTTTACATTATGATAATTACCGTTCCAAATGGCACTATTAAATCTGCAATTAAATCTCCATTACGAAACGGGATGAAATATTCATTGATTATAGAACGGATCATGTATGTAGGGGGTCTTCAGGTATGGTATTTAATGGATTAATAATTTGTTTGTTTATTTTACGTACTGAGCTAGATTAAACTACAAACAAATTAGCTTAACTGGGATTAGTAAGGATTTTCTCAACCCCTTTTAATTGATAATGGGAGAGTAAAAAATGGTATTAGATATGATAGGTTTTGTATAAGTTGTAATAATTTCTTTAAATTGATGTCTCCAGTACACCCCAGGGGAACATAAGAAGGACTGAAAGAGAGAGGAACTTGTGTGTTAAAAACTGGTTTTTATTAGAATGAGGAACGTTTACAATCTATATGCGTTATTACGAAAAAGTATTGGAGGGAGCTAGAAAATGTTATGGACATTCGTTGTAACATTTTTTCTTTTTTAGATAAAAGCAAATTTAAAGATTAAATTTCTATATTAAAAAAAAACTAAATGTTCATCTCTAGCCTATGTTCGCTTCCTAAATGCTTTGGAACAAATTTGGGTATGTTGCTCAGACGTAAGGCTTTCCCCAAGTTATTTTCAAAATGAAGGGAATAATGTATAGGTAAAACAATGGATAAATTTAATTTCCCTATATACTTAAAACATGTATTTTATTTCTTGTAACTGTAGTTCTTTTTCAGGTTCTCCGCAAAGAGGCTAAACAGATTTTATTCGCTCTTTGATTAAATCTAGTACCCGCCCTTTAAGTTTTTACAGAGACTAAAAGTCTGAATAAAGCTCAATGTACATCATATCCAATTTGCACTTGAGCTGAAACAGAACACACTGTTCTCTTACAAGGTTTCTCTGGGCCTCACGATAGTTGTTTTGGTCTATCGTGCAGCTAAATACAGCTAAGGGTAGCCTGGCTAGCTCTATCATCAGCTGAATCTTGTGTGCACCAGGGTCACAAAAAGGTCTAGTAACAACCAGGCGTTAAACAAACACACACTGTGCGAAAATGTCATCACCTTCTACAGGAAAATTAAAAGCGCACTTGAAAATTGGAGACCTGCTGAGAATTTGGTCTCCCCCTACTGTTCGTAAGATAGGAATGTCTTGTCCGATCCAATTAAGATTGGTGCAGTGATCGGATAATAGGTGATTAGGATCATAACGATATCGCAAGATAAACAGATTAGAGACCAACGGAAACAAGTCATCCACACACCATCGAAGGAGACCAACGGAAACAAGTCATCCACACACCATCGAAGGAGATTATAAAAGAAAATGTATGCATGAATTATGATGACGTCTGCTTCGTATATAACGTGTTAGAGGGTGTAGACCAACCTAGTGTTTAGTTAAGATTTGGCAATACCAAATATTTTGGAAATTTGAGATTTCCAATTCATGGGAGTCTTACATTTTGAGATTTCTAATCATTGGAAATATGACATTTCCATGGTTTGAAATGGTTCTTTTTCACCCAGTGTAGTTTTTTTCATTTGAGAGGGTTCACATATAAAAACTAACTTTTGGTTTCCTCGTCATGTGTTGTACTTTCATATCCGTTCCCACAGGAAAATTTGCTGATTGTTGTAACGTTTGATAAACCAGATTAATGTTCATAAGGCTTTAATATAAATGTAGGATTACCAACACATACAGATTGTCACACAGCTATCGAATTTTCATTTGAATAATGATTTATAAATAATTTAGTTATCTTTAATGATAGGTCAACATAGGTCAACAGAAAAGTATTATGGTTCAACTAACAAACCAACAGATTTTTCCCTCGCATCAAAATCACAACTCTTCCCAGTACACAGGTTTAGGCAAGAGATTCCTATTGGAGACTGGTGAAGAGACTGGTGAAGAGACTGGTATTTTGTTTGCTTTTTTATGCCTATGGCAAAAGCTGACGAGTTGAAAGCTTAGATATGCTAAAGTAACTACATCATATAAACCAAAGATTCTGATGCTCCGTTGAGGAAATATGGTGAAAAAAAGCCTAGCTGATAATTATTTTCTTCTCATCGTTTTTCACGCACACATTACAGAAATTAGTAAAGTTTTGGGATTTTATTTCCACACCTCTATAGCATTTCACATGATTGCTTTAATGAAAGGGTTTGCACAGAAAACCACTAAATCTCACTCAAGGTTAATTTTTGCCTAATGAGTGATAATGGGTGCCATTTAAAATCAGGATTATAAAGTATTGCAAATAACTTATGTCTAAAGTTGGGAGACCTTTGCAAAAATGTGTAAACACAAAATCGGGCGAATCGAAAGTACGTCATTGTAAATAATTTAGCAGTGAAATTGCAATAGGACAAGATCTAAACCAACATTTTCTTTTTTGTTAGTTAAGCAACCAGATTTCCATAGATCTATTCATTTAAAGTTTTCTTTATTCCTGTTTGGTATGTGGAAGATTATCTCTTTTGCAACAGAATGCATGTTTATGAGCTACAGGTACGGCAGGGATTAGAAAAACACCCAGCAAGAGGTCTGGCTATAATAGCTCTAATCATATGATGAGTGAAAAGAGGTTTTAAAGATACTTCAAATTTATTGCGTTAACAAAACCACAGAAAGGTAATAGTTTATGTTTTAATTTTCATCTGAGTGGTTTCACTATAGATATAGCGGTTGCTGCCAGGCCTGGCTACTATGCGACCATCCTGAATCAATCAGTCTGATTAATGAGATAAAAATAATTTATATTTTACAAAAACAACTTTGTGTGGGCTTTACTATGGCAAATATTTTAATTTTATAAATAATAAAAATTGGATTTCAAAAAATAACATTGTGAAAAAAAAGAAAAATTACATTAAAATTCACCCACGCGCCAATCTATATTTATTCAATATAAATAAACTGAATTGATGACGATCAATCGATAAATCAACATTTTTCAAAAAATGTAGAAAATATCAAATTAGCTAGGGACCGGTTTTCATCATTTTATTGTAAAGGTTTCCCCAAACATTGATATAGGACGTTTCTTCAGCTGTATAGTTTTTTTCTTCATTGAATGTGAAACGTAAATTTTGACAACTGGTTCTACAAAAACTAAAGAAAGCAGAAAGACATAAATAAACATCTATAAATTGACAGCATGTTAGTTCAACACTGACGAGAGCACTGTTTGCCAAGAGTAATGAAAAAAATATTTAAAGTGTTTTTTCATCAAAATTAAGCCCCCTCTCTTTCTCTCATTTTTTCAATTTACTTTTCTTATAAAAAACATCTTCTTTTTTTCATCTAAATTGATGAACACAACTTTCTTAACAAAAAGTTTTTGTCATTTCATATGATCAAGGGGCCTGGGGAGTGATAGTGTGAAACTCAAAGAGTCGAACATTCTTTCTGGATTACCTCTAGTATATAAAGATTAGAAGGGTAGGCCAGATTTTTTCAGATTCTTTCAAAGAATTCTTGCGGCCACCTCAACTAGGCGGCGGATAAACTGCTTTTTAACAATCCATTTTATTTGCTTCGAATTTTTTTTTCCCATCATTCATCATTGTGTAGTTCTTGCTCGGACTTTATGAGGTGGGATTTTTCTTTCCCCATTGTATCTTTTGCCTATTGTTCTCGAGAATCTATTCTAACTTTTCTTTGAAAACAAATTGAAAACAAGACTACAAAAGCTGACCGAGAATAATTCTTTTTAAAACGAAAATCTCTCTCGCTCTTTTTTGTTACCTTTCTTACACCCGAGCTTATGACGCAGAGTAAAAGAATAAAAAGAGAAAATGGAATAAATTAGAAAATGTTTCTATTGTCGAACCCATTCCCCTCTTTTGTTATCATTAAAATTAACATTGTCAAAACATGAAATAAAAGCTAATTAAATCACCGATTTATTTAATGTTTTCTCTGAACATATTTACTCGCGTGCTTACCCCCGGGATTTACACTTTAACAAAAGTCATCTCATCTCGTAGGGGGTCCATAAGGAAGAGTAAAGAAGAAGGCAGGCACAGTGATCCTTCTACCTTCATACACAATACAGCTGCAATACCTCAAGGTACTTACTACACTGACTAATAAATTAGGCTTCTTTGTTCCAGGGCATGGTATGATTATCATGATGGTTGTGTAATAAGAACACAAAACACTAATCCCATGTACCCCCTGATGTGGAGTAATGAATAGTACCTAACGTATATGGATATATATATATATATATATGTACATAAGCACATATATACCGTCTATTAAATACGTGGTAGAGCTGGTAGAGACATTCATTCATGGTTCTTGATTTAGTAGAGTTGGACAAGCAATGAGTGTGCAAGGAAAAGAACCATAGACTTATTACAACACAATTTGTTCTGTTATTGTTACTGTATTGAGGAGAAACGCGATACAAATATTACAGTTTAGCAATCAATCAATAGACTGGACCAGACCACACGCAGTGTTGCCCCGGGTGAGGTGTACACTTGCGAACTTCCGTTGTCAACGTAACGTATTGAGCGTGAAACCAGTGTGTGTATTTTTAAAATATACATTGAAGAAATATTTATAAACAATATATTCATCAAGAAATCTATAAAACATAAGTGAAAAGTAGAATTCGATCAATTTTTTACATTTGACAAATCGACGGACGCACAGCCCTACTACAAGGGGACCAAGAGGGACAAAGATGGCCGGCAAAGACGATATTTTAGTTGGCAACTGTCAGCAAGTTGACGCAGAACCTATGGAAGGTGATCTCCTATACGACGGCGAGGAAAAGTCTCTCACTTCCTCCGAAACCAATTCCCTTGACGCTACCAAGACCATGAAGTCGGTAAAGCCCCCGTACAGTTACATTGCCCTCATCACCATGGCTGTTCTACACTCACCGCACAAAAAACTCACTCTCAGCGGAATATGCGAATTCATCATGCAGAAATTTCCGTATTACCGTGAACGGTTTCCGGCCTGGCAGAATTCGATCCGGCACAACTTGTCGTTGAACGATTGCTTTGTGAAAATACCCCGGGAGCCCGGAAATCCGGGTAAAGGACACTATTGGACGCTAGACCCGGCAAGTTCGGACATGTTTGACCACGGAAGTTTCTTAAGAAGGAGAAAGCGATTCAAGAGAAATGGCTCCTTCTCTTCCTCGTCCAGTGACATTGAATCGCGGCGACACATAACATCATACACACCACCCTACGACACAAGGAGATACACTCCTAACGACCCGTATTATTATCAACACCCACCAAGAACGACATACTCAACAGCACGACATCTTTACGTGACCGGGAAAAGTAGGATCATTAGTTCGCAACAAATTTACTCCAAAGGAACTCCAAATGACAGCATAAAGAACAAGACAGACTTTTCAATTAAAAACCTCATCGGAGACAAAGCTCAGGACATTTTATCGAAAGCAGATTACAATAAAATTCGTGACAAGAACCATGCTCACCAGGTTGGATTAGCATTTTCATCAGAAAGTTTGACAAACACTCGACACGCGGTAAAACACTACAAGTTTCCGTATGATACGAATATGACCAGCAGAAAACCGCCAACGTTACTTGTGCCAAACGTAAGGACATACTATTCATCCGGACATGGCATGATTGCCCGGTATGGAGCTCCTTCCGTACACAGAACATGTAACTGTTCTAGTTGTCATTGATTAATATATATTTATTTTTTATTTGCTATGATATATTTTTGTTTGTTTTTGCTAGATAAAGAATTAAGACATGTCCGGGCCATAACCGGCAAAATTATTAAAAGACAAAATATGAGGTTTTCTATTGATATGGTACGCAATGTATGCGCCGTATCGATAAAAGACCCTCCTCCTTGGGAGTTTTTTTTGGGGGGTATTCTGCTTACTGGGATAACAGTAGGTAGCGACAAAGTGTTTTTCAACTGATTTTTATTTACTTTATGGTCTCAATCACTATATTCTATTTTTTTTAAGCATGGATGCTGCTTTTGCAGCTAGTCTTTGAAGTTAGATATTTTTATAACTTCTTTCCTTTTAATTTTATGTGTACATAGACTTACGTAGACTTATATATATATATAGGAGAGATTAATGTAAATATAAATAAACAAAAGATGAAAAAATTAATCTAAGACTAACAGAGTGCACTTGTTTTATTATTTCGTCTCGTGTGCTTTAATTTTAATGCCTGTATCATCGGGTAATTTTCGGGCGAACATCTTAAACATCGGGGATGGACGTAAACACCCTAACGCTGTAGCCTTTATTTTATTTACGGCATATACAATTTACAAAAAAAGTTAAAAATAAAAACTTTTAAAACAGATTATTCTCTCCACCATTCATAAGTAAGAAATATACACAGGCTAACATAAACTCCTAATTATGCCCTAAATTGGTTATTTTCAGTCAGTTCATTCATATCAGTCTCATCATTCGCTGCGACGAGTGGGTCAGAAAAAGCCTGTGGGCGTTTTCAGTATATGTTGCAGTTGGCTAATCACTATTATTATAGAATTGCGTAAATCCCCGTAATTCGACCCCCCCCCCCCTTCAAAATAATATGAAATTTTTATCTTTTATTTACTTGGTTAAGACAGAGACATGCAATACGGATGCGTTTGGCATGTCTCTGGTTAAGACCAAAGCCAAAATTAAAAGTAAAATACTGAGATGGTAAAACTATTGACTTGTGAAGGACACACAATACAGGTGTCAATTTTGACGTCATATGGAGATGTGGGTGATCTATCAACGCATTTCGAAATGGTAGCCCGAGCTGTGGGCGAAATAATCTCAAACTTTTTCAAAAACAAAAAAAGTTAAAAAAAAAATGTTCGAAATCTTTTTTTGGTGAAAATTGTTTTTTTTTGCGAAATTCTTTTGGGCCTAAATTTTTTTGGTACATATTCTTTTTATTCCCCCAATTCATGTAAAAAAAACAAAAAACATTCCAAAATTTTTTCCCTTTAGTTTTTTTTGTGTGAAATATTTTTATTTTTTTTTGCGCGGAAAGCCCGAAGGGCGTGCGCCATAAGCAGCAGGTTTTATGCATTTTGCGTAAACAGTCTCTTCAGCGTCCTTGCGACGCTGGGAACCAGCTAGTACGTAATATTTCACGTTAAAGTGATCGGAAGAGAAGATCTCTTGATTCAATGATCCTAACTAAAATGACATATGCAATGAGCAAAACTAAACACATTTTAACCGCGTGGATTTTCTAATCCGTTTCCGCGGCATTTTTTTTACTAAGTTTTTAAGACAAATGTTCATGAGTCCTAAAGAAACATATCGATATCTCCAGTGGTTTAATAATTCAATTTATTATTATTTTCTTTGCTTACGTGTTGACAATTTCAAAGACTTGGATGGGTTAAAAAATATCAATGTGCTCTCCTTAAAAATGAATTTAATCGTTATCACTTTATCAATAATTTTGAGAGAAACATATTCGTTCAAGTTCTTCCAGTGAAAAGTCAATTATATTAATTAAAAGTCCTACTTTTTGAGTAATTTTTTTTACATACACCTGCTCATCTGTTATCTATTCTTTTAGGAGAAACACTTAAAAATTTAAAAGTTCCTGACTTCTATTTTTAGCCTTGTAAATTCTAAACCAATCAGGTAACACTTAACTGATGTTTCAAAAATATATCCAAATTTGGCTTGGGAAATGTTTTTTTATGGGAGTATCTCCTTATGTTCATGTTCAGCAATCATATAGAAATCAGTGATTCTAACTTAAACAGAAAACATGTGGGTCTTGCTTATGAAGTATTTCCACACTCCTAAGTAGAACATTATCTCCTTGCCCTATAAAGTGTTCAACCCGGGGTCCCAATTTTCCTTTTCTTGCTTGTTTTGTTTTTTTGTTGAACCTCAAAGAACTTCAAAAATGAAGATAGATTGGGAAATGTAAAAGTTTTCGTTAGAAATATGCGAAACAAATGTTACTATATATATTCTCTTTTTCCTTTTTAGTATTCTATAATTTTTTTTCAAAAGAGGAAAAATTAAACTAATCAGTTATATTTAGCGGTCCTACCTCAAATCCTATATACATTTATATAAAATTCCACCGTAAAATCCGATATAACAAGATCTCTCTTAAATATATGAAATAGTTTAGCCTCAAATTCAATTTACATATAAGCCATGACTGCTGCTTTTTAAACATTGTTTCATTCGGTCATGAGTCTATATATGTTTTTGTTTTGTTTTTCTATTTATTTTTAGTTTCAGAATGGCATTTAAACCTCCGTATTCTATTCTTCACCTTATAATATTATTTTTCTTTTTGAAAACTTTTTTGGCCGTCTGTGTGCTCTTCCAGACCGTGCGGGTGCGCGCATGCGGGGTACGAAAGAAAAAAAATCATTGAAAACACTACACACGTTTTCTAATAATTGACTCTAATTTCTAAAATGGATTGTTGCAAAGACACAGCAGTCGTATCGAGTAGTCAATTCAATTATTCCGCATAGTGTTTGCTTTAATAAGGATAAGCCGGTCAACACAACGGTTAACATGTGACAGAGACACCAGCCTATTTGCGCCCATTTTCTTTTAAAATACTATTAACATACGTCAATGAGTTAACGGTATTATCGATTATAACTTTCTTTGGCGTAACATGCACATAACTCTCCCGCGCCTCCCCTGAAATTGCTTATTTATCAGGTAACATACAGACAGTTCCGCGCGCGTACTTTTAATGCTATTGGACGCAAACATAAAATACCTCTTTCCCCCCATTCCGATACGGAAAAGCTTATCTTTCCCCCCATTCCGATACGGAAAAGCTTATCTTTCAGGTAAAAACATATAGTCTAATAGCGTGTAATGGGTGCTCTTGTAAATGGTGTTTTCATGGTAAATGGTGTTTTCGATATTATTATTGCAGTTGTTAAAAGAAAAGTAGTCACGCAATAAAAACATCGCATACATATGGACTTTTGATGTCAGCTAGCTAGATGTTTTGCTAGCTTTGATACAATTATCATATACGGGACAGGTTTTCTATTTCTTAATTCTTCTTATAGTCTTTAGCATAGCCGCACGATTTGAGAATGGCATGCATATTTCTTAGTTTTGAATGTAGGAAATACTATATGTGATTCTTTTAAAGTCACTATAATTAGGAGAGAGGTATTTGAAGCTCGCCGGTGAAAGATTGTTATATACTATCTAAAATTACCCTAAAATGTATCCATTTTTTTTGGTATTTTAGATTTTTACTGACCAATTAAAGCAATAATTTGTACTCTAACTCTAATTATCCAATCAATTTGAATCTTGGGACAATAGACAAAGGTTATGGCAAAAAACTAAAGATAATATGACAACGAGGATTGTAAACAAGAAATGTTACAAACATCTGGGAATGACGAAGCCAAAACAACAAAGCTTAACTTCAAACAAACCATGTGTTAGTTTTTTTCTTCAAAAAGTTTGCAAATTTGTTTTCTTTTTCACTAATACGATTAGAATTAAATTAGTTTTGATGTTGTATTTCAGCGATAAGCTATATTTGATTTTTATAACCTATTTTAATTCTTCATAATATTTATGCAATATTTGCGTTCTTTTTAGTCGCCAATGTTTTAAGTTTTACAATGCAAATATTCATGCATCACGACTATTTTCTAAGCCAATATTTAGCTAAATTTTATGGCACTTAAAAGAATCACATACCAGAGCGCAAAAAGCAAGGTGGTGCAGATAAAAATATTTGTACCAATTTCGAGAAAACCCAACTGTAATAATAATTGGTGTTCTTCTTGGTTTTATGGGAAACATATACTCCAAATACAGATGTTGGTATGTTATGTCACGGTTTCAGATGCTGTGTTACAGTATGATCGTAAAAGCTGATGTAGGATGAAAATGAAAAGAAAATCCAAAGAAAAGTCTTCCTCTGGAAAACCAGAATACCTTTTTTTTCCCAGAAGATTTCTTATAAAACAGGAAGAGAATAAAAAGTTGGGTTGGGTAGTTTACACATTAAGCTGTTCATTCAACACGCATATTATGTAATGTATAGTGTAATCCAACTCCCAGTTATCTCTAGAGCATGTCTGCATATTCTTAAGATTTATTTTCATTAAAAAATATCGTACTTATTATTGTGTGAAAAGCGAGAGAATAATTCAATTAAAAATTCGTTTAAAAGTATTAAGTCTTTTTTTTTTAGTTTAGGGGATTTTTTTTCAAAATATTTACACTTCAAAAAACATAAATCTTGATAGTCTAAACTATTTGTCTTTCCTATGTCATCACATCTGCGTTCTCTTTGAGGGGGGAAGTATGTTCTTTGAACGTACAATTACCGTCGTTTTCGTGAAGTTGACATCCAGCAATCGTCCAACATGCATACTGCTAGTGTCAGTAGTCATATGATTATTTTCATTACCCAAAATCCCAAAATCTATTAAAATCTGATCAATAATTAAATAGGAATGGGTCTCACAAAGGAAAACATTATCTAACAACAAGTTTCAGCTTTCTTATTGTAATCCACTGATGTTTTTCACGCTAAGGTATCATCTTTAAACTACATCATAAGTTTTTTTCTATTCCTAAAACTAATCCCTGCATAGCTACCGCAAGCCCCCTTTTTTCTAATAATCAACGTTTCAAACCGACTACACCATGACAAAGTTTATTTGACGTTACCGGCGACAGATGAAATCGAGGCAATGCTGTTTTTTTATTAGAAAGACAAGCAACTTGTTTTTTGTTTTGAGTCTTTATTTTTCTTCCTTTATAAGTCACCGAAAATGATAATATGTATATTAAGACAGATAAACTTTGCGGGACGCAAATGAAAGAAAACCTATGTCCGAGGAATTGGATTAAATTTCAAATTTCCCACCAGTTAACAAATATGCAGACCATTTTCATTTAGGAATTGGATTTTGGTTAAGAAATCCGAGACAGTTTTCAAAATCGGTTGCGTGTGAATTACTAATATACCTTCTGTTCCCAAAATCATATAAGGGGATTGGACAAGAGAATATTGGTTTCATGCTTCTTTGAGAGATTCCTCCCTCGCTCGATTTACCTTCTGTTACCAACCGAAATTACATTCAAATTCGATAAGGGGATTGGGAAAGAATTGGTTCCATGCTTACTTTAAAAATTTTCTCGCTCCTTTGTTCTTATCGGTTTACATTTAAGAAACCTCAAGAAAGAGGAACTATTCGCACTTGCGAATTAAAGCTGTCTAATGATCTCCACCACTGAGGTTTTTCTGTCTAAACGGTACATGAAATAATGTTGTTGTATACATCTACACTGCTATACTGCTTACCGTATAACGCTTACCGTATAACGCTTTAATAATTTTGCTAACCTAGACGGCAAAAACCTCGTTCAACTAGCCATACAACTGTAATGTAACCTGTTCTTGTTATTCGTGTTAGTGTGGCGCATTTAGAACAATTGCAAGGTTACTCAAGTTCTTGGTGTGATGGTGGTGTATGGTTAAACGCTTGATAAATACTCTCCTCCGCATATGTTATTTTGTTAGACCGGCAGTATAACTCTGGTAGTCTGGATACCAGGCCTTCCCATAATACATAAATTTAAACCATATATGAAATACTGATGATAAGATTTTTGGGGCGGTGAAGTATGGCGCGCCATAGTTGTATTTAATACTATATAGAATATATAATACTTTTTAAAGAATATATGATACTTTTTAAAGAATATTCTTTGGGCAATTACCAAACTTTAATCGGTTTGAAAAACATTAAAAGACCGTGCATATAGCTTTTGTCTCGATAGTCCTGGTTCATGTTTTCGCACA
>JAYRBV010108330.1:0-14568 GCA_036023255.1 Mitrocomella polydiademata | reverse complement strand
ACTTATGAAGTCGAAACATGTCAACAAAATGAAATTAAAAACTGTCGTTTTTATTTTAAAATTACTTTCAAGTTTAAGACTAAATTTGTATCCACAACAAAATGTGTAAAATATATATCATGTGTATTTTCAATATTTAAAAGTAGGAAAACCAACCTGTTGAGTTTGTTGCTCGAACACCACCACTTGGATCTACTGGAGGCGCTTCAGGTTCTGATGCACTGAATTCTTCAACATCAATATCAAGATCTGATGCCAGTGATTTGGTCAAAGATCCAGTTTGAAATGAGGTGACCACATCAGCGTACAGTTTCTCCATATCCTCAAAGGATGAGGTTGTTGTAGGTGATGTTATCGTATCTGAAAAGATGAAGAGGGAACAATTATAAAAAGGATTGAGTATACACTTGTCATAATTTTGCTCTCTGTGCTTTAAAATAAATTTCAGTTCGGGTTTGTTTGTATTTTTATCCCGATAAAAGTTTTGAATAATTTTGATGATTGGATTGTTAATAAAGATTATCGGGAAGCCCATTTTGACACCATACTACTATCAGTCTATCTTCCAAGGTTTTTCGGAGGCTCTCCCGGTTTAAAATCATATCCTTAATTTACAAGAAGAATTATTTTACCGTTTCCGTTGCTACCAGTTGTGGAGTTGATAACAGTGGAGTTTGATGATGATGGTGGTGGTGGTGTTGCTGTTGAATTGTCAATTTTTTCTTTTGGAGGGTCTCCTATGTCAATCTAGGGAGAAGTTAATTATTTTAACCTTCAGAATATATAGTAATACCTCTTAGGATTCTTCGGAAATTCCTTAAAAATTGTATTTTACCCTATTCGAACTCCATCTATTTTCCATGATTGGAAATCCAAAAATAGTTCCTATCTTTTTAGGTTCCCAATTTTCTCCAAGAGGGAATATAGAATTTTCTTTCAAAAATAACTTAATAAATTTTCAATAAGTACCTCAATAGTATAAGCATCTCCCTTTGCATTTCTTCGCTTTCTTCTTCCTTCGCCAGCTGAAACAACATTCATACGGAATATCTTGGACGGGTCAATATTGAAGAATGCGGCAATATTTTTGGCAAGATTTGGACCAAAGAACTCATCTTCAGTGAGGGCTTTCGAAGATCGAATTCCAAGTCGCAACTGTTGCCAAAGAAGAAAGAAATGAATATGCATGTAATAGGAATAAAAAATGTATAGACTATGAAAATACATTACAGAGGCGTAGTCAGAGCATAGTCACACATACTCACAGATGGAGAGACTTTTTAATGGCTACGATTAACCTTTTGATTGTCAATCACACTACTCCGCAGAGGCGTGACTATGTTCTATAGGAGACACTGATATTCAACCTCGTTCCCAGGGCTTTTCTCCGCTTTTTTTATTTATTTTTGACGACGCGGGAGATGGCCCTGGCACACTCTGGCAAAAATCTTCTCAAATCGAGCAGATTTTAATTATGCGAAACTCTTACGTATTATGATTGTTCCAAGGTTTCTCCTGCAAAAATAATAGCTCTTTTCTTTAAGTGTTATAGTTTATTATTGAATAAAAAACCATGTGTAAGAGGGTGCTGTTTATTTTATACTTAACACACATTATTATTACATCATCACTCGTCGTTTTCCCAAAAGGGCTATTAATGATTATGAATAGCCTTTTGTTAAAGTTTAGTAGCTCATATTAAAAAATTGAAATTCTTGCACTATAAAATAAAATATCTTTTTTATCACCATCAAATAATTTTTGTTACGTTATTTCAATAAAAAAACTGCAAACATATTATATTTGCATAGATTAAGAGATTTATTTTAGCCAATCACGATGCAGAACCGGCCAGAGGTGTCCAGGGCCATCTCCCGCGTCGTCAAAAAAATTAAAAAAGCGGAGAAAGGCCCTGGGAACGAGGTTGACTGATATTAAAATACATACAGTACTTATCTACATTATTCATTTCAGTACTAATGTACATTTCTCACAAAGGTTCTTGTTGTCATGGTGTTTTCGGAAAGCTTGCAGGTGCTCATTGATGCAACAATCTTAGTCTAATTTTTATACACTACGGAAATACATGTTAACAACACAGTTTTTGAAGGTCTACGAGTAGACTTCAACAATCTGTGAAACTATTTTTCAAGTATTATTATTATACAAGTAAGTATTAGTAAATATTTTATAACTCAATCAGAAATATTATGGAAAGTCATGTCTCCTCTGTCTGGTGCAATTTAAAATTTAATCCAGTCGGAAATATTACCAGTCAAATTAAGTCAAAGTAGATATTTTATATGTGACGTCACAAAAGTGAGACACAAATTTCTAGTGTGGGAAATCAGCGATTTAATTTAGAAAACACATATCAGATGGAGAATCTTTTTAATGGTTATTGTTACCTTTTAATTCTTTATCAAACTCCTCCGCAGAAGCTTATATGTTCTAAATACTTCATTGGGAAAAGGAACTAAACAATGAATTTGGTGCAGAGTAACAAACCTGAATAACAGGAACAGTAATGATTTTGATTGGGTCAGAACCTTTCACAACAATGTACAACAGGTTTTTGTCATTGTCAAACCAGTTTCCACCTGCAAATGCGCCAATTTTCGGACGGAATTTTTCCGGATTTTTTTTATCTATCGGGTCGAATTCCAATTTTCCTTTTCTCACCACGGCATTGTTAGGTCGGATGTACAATCCTTTAAGAAGAAATGATTGGAAGTTGATAACTTATTATTTCACCATATAGAAATTTCTCAAATTTAGGTTATGGACTTTAAACGATAAACAGTGATTCACAAAGTAATTGTCAAGTCTCATTCATTAACAAAGACAAAGATTTCGGTACTGGCTTTCTAGGTGAAATTGATGCTTTCCAAACTAAAGGCCAAGTAAAACGCAAAACAGGGTGCCTCCGAAAAAATAGTATCGTTTGAAGTAGTATTTTTAATATCTTAAAGATGGCCGATAAATTGCTGTACTTTATATTTTGTCAAGTCCTATATTTTACCTACCTTGTCTATAGACATCCAATCTTTGTGGTTTTGGGTAATAAATCGCTAAAGCTATACTTTCATCTTCTTCAACGTTCAAAAGCATCAATCGTGTTTTCTGGGGATTGTACGAGCTCAAATACAACTTGTAAAATTGACCCATATTAACGACCATCTGGAACATGGAAATTCTTTCTTGGCATGTGTAACCATGGCACCAACCGTGGTCTTGTGGTCCGTTAATTAAATCGATGTAGCCTCCACTGGCCAGAGCGATAGGCGATAGTCGCCTCAATTCAGTATCCTTGTCCAGACTTTCCAGTACAAACATTTTGTAATTCATGTTTTTACATTTGTACATTCTCCAGTCTGATTTGTACTGGCAGTTTCCATTACCACGTACAATACCTTTCTTTGGGAAAAGTGTGTCCGCGTCAAGACGACCTCCATTTGGAGTAGAGAGCATCGTCTTAGGTATCCTTTTATTACCTATGGATAAAAGTATGTTTTGATGAGCTCTGGTTTTGGAGGATATAATATTTAAATGGCGATTCAATCCGACATATATTCATATATCGTGTATAATAAAGAATTTTCTATTACTCAAACGGCTCTGAGAAATGTCACATGAACAAGTGTTTTTCGCCAAGAAATATTATTCACCAACACCAGGTTTTTAAATCTCGTTTAGATTATTAAGTAGTAGCAGTATTCTTAATCATTTTTCCTTTAAGTATATTTGGAGTAGATTGTGTTCTTGTATCAATTAATGATAAAAAAACCTCATAAAATAGACTGGGAGAACATTTTGATGAAATGTTCCTCGATTTTACAAACACATTTAAGAGCCTTCTCTATAAAATAACCACTGATCTAACATCGAAACGCAAACTACTACATGAAAAAAATATATCCTCTGTTTAATAACCTACCAAGCCCCCACTTTCGATCACCATCCCATCCAAACTCCGATTGTGAAATAGCCGACGTTAGTGCCTCGCCAAAGAAAGTACCGTCAGCATTGGTTATGATCACTTTTCGACGTGCGTCGCAATCCATGTCGACACAATCTGACGGGTTTATCCATCTGGGAGTCATTGGATGATGAAAGATCTTTAAAGAAAAACAAGTATGAATATTACATTTTTTCAGTACCAGAATCTTAAAAACCATTGGAGAATCGGTTCCGAAAGGAATGGTTCAGAGAGCCGTGTAATACTAATCGTAGGGTCATACACTAATTCGTGTTTAAACGGAGAGAATTCATAAGAAGTCAGACTAAGCGTTAACGTTGCATCGAATGAAAATTATTTTCTTCTATATAATATATAAAGCCGTATTCTCTATCTATGTTTGTACGCATTTCGAAATGGTAGCCGAGCTGTGGGAGAAATAATTAAAAAAAAGAAGAAAAAAAAGCAATCTCTCTTCAGCGTCCTTTCAACGCTGGTTTACCAGCTAGTTCTTTTATATTTATATAATGACAATGACAGACTGTTGGTAATCATCTATCCTAACTTTATTAAAACAGAACAATTACCTTATTTTTATCAGGAACATTGGACAAGGTTATTTCTTCCAATTCAGTCGGATGTAAGATGTCCCCAAAGCTTGGCGAGGTCATCCAAACATAGTTTTGACCGCCATTGCAACCGGCAGCGAAATTGTGGAAAGTAACGTTGACAAAACGTGTCAATCCTTTGATAGCTGGATACATCATTGGATCTTCCCACGACATTTGTGGACCAGTTGAAGGGGTCGATGAAAACATACTCGCTTTCATACCCACATTTCCTATAAAGTAATCATCATTATCATTACCCGGTGAGCACACTTTCTCCAAGAACATCCTCTGGCTCTGGATGTATTTCGGACCTTCCTTCGTTCCCGAAAAAAATGTGGTATGACCTATGAATATTTAGGTACTCTAAAATGTGATTAACTCTCATCGAAGTAACAAATTTCATCAAATTGATTACGCATTATGCGTAATAAAGTACAAACACCCTTGAGATGATAAAAGCACTGTGCACGTTCGTGTGTAAATATCTATTAAAACCGAGAATAATAGTAGGAATCTAAGGAAAACAGAAACACACCATTTCCAGCTGGTCTTGGGGATCTCCGTGACATGAACTTGCCAGCGTGATCAGGCATCACGGAATCTACCGTACAATCATAACTATCGGATTGACCAATCAACAATGAGTCACGCACAACAATGGCGTGATCCGCGAAAGTGTGCGTGCGAACATGTGGTCCGAACACATGGAGAGCCAAACTGATCTTATTGTCTGCAAAGATGCAATTCTGAACGACAACACTTTTATCTGGCCATGCGAATATACCGTAATCCAAGTTCTTCCATATAAGGAAGTATTCGGCTTTCCAACAATTCGGGCTTCTTCCTTTGAAATGTATGCCATGTAGAGTAGAATGAATCTGAAAAGAATAAACGTATATGATTACACTGTGTTTAGAAAACTTAGCTCTTTTTCTGTGCAGTTCAAATTGGTTTATCGGTTTTTCTTGTTATTTTGTTCAAGGAAAGGCAAATTCTTAAACTCTTCTCAACTACTGTGTGTATACGAAATTTTGCTTTACAAAATAAAAGAAAAAACATGAAATTATTATTGCATAGTCTGAGGGGTGGTTACACGTATAATTTCAATCGATTTCAATCGAGTTGTACATCCATTTCATGGTGTTACAGAACCCAAACAACTCGTATGGCAAGTCGTGATATATTGAAGAAGCGAGCAAAATGTTTCACCTCATTTTCAAAGATCTTGTTTGATGTGTCATCGCAAGGAACGCCAGCAAATCGAATACCAATCTTCTCACTACCTGCAACACTGTTCCCGATCATTACAAAGTTTTTGGCTTTGTCAACGTTGATTGCACCTGGCCAATTGAGATCGTTTGTTGGGATTCTTCTTACCTACAACAAACAAAACATACTGAAATTTTCTCACGTGTTGTCTACCTGGAATTTTTAATACTTTTTTTTCTAAATGAAATTGTGAATCTAGTTAGTGCACCTTTTCTGATAGATTATCATTTTCATGTCGGTGTCATGATAAAATATGCACGATGGAGAGGCTCGACGTGAAAATGATAATCTCAGGAAAAATATACCGACAATTTGTGTATCAGAATGTAAATGTATCTGGCATTTTTAATAGATTTTTGACTGAAATTTGATAAAAAAGCGAAAAAGTAATATCTTCTTCGAATTTTCTGCCAACACACCATTACTGATGAGAGTCAAGTACGCACGGTTTCTATCGCTCCTCGAGCAACTGTGATTAGGGGCACATTGAAATAGTTTGAAACGGCTTTACCAAAAGCAATAGCAAACAAAAGAAACCATTGCAGTTTTCCTATCACAGTTGTTCGAATAGCATCAGGAACCCGAGACGTCGGAAGTTTGTATTACTTACCCGATATGTGAGTATTGATAGCGACATCATGACCAGATTACCGACAAGTTTGTTTTCTGATCCTTCCAAGTCGATACACGGTCCGATGGTGTGGTGAATGACGTTATTTGAAATCGTCAAGTTGTCGGTGCCGTAAACACCGATGCCGGTATTATATCCGTCGTTAAAGGAGCAACCGTGCACAAATGATTCGTTTCCATTGATTGCTCCAAGGTTAACAAACGCAAGAGAATATCTAAACAGAACAATTTAATTTCCCTGGGTGATTGATTATGGGTCCTTTGCAAGATTGGGGGATGACGGTCAATTGTCGAGTTAATGGGTTTGTTTGGGTTATTGGTCGACAAAGAAAGTTTTGTCTCTATAACACCTCACAGATATGAAAATACGATTTAAATTGAAGTTTTAAGAAAGTATTACTTCCTTTCCCATTACATTAAGCACAAACTTTTAGTAAAAAAATAACTACCTAGGGTCATAAGTTTCCGTGTAACCAAGTTGGCCGCAATGGCTAAATTGTACTTCGTTCAACTGCACCCTGCCTCTGTACGTTAACCCGTCTTGAGTGTACTTGCTAACTAGCACTCTTCCCCCGAATGAATCAGTGTGTAGTGAATTTTCAGGCTCGTCCAATCCTTCAATTTTGATATTTCGGGTAAGCAAGGCAATTTTGGCACTCATTGGAACATCATAACCATCCGTTGTGACCATCGAGGCGGTATGCTTGTAAACAAACGATTTCTCAGTGGTCAGTGTCATGCGGTTGTTTGAAATTGTTTTAATGGTCAGTTTCTCGGTTTGTTGTGATTCAAAGGTGGTAGTTGTTATAGCAATTTCATCACCAACGCTCCAATCAACCGGTTCAACAAGTTTAAGGCTGCTCTCTCCAGCATTAACTGTCAACTCCAAGTAAGTCCAATGTACATCGTGAGCTTTTCCAAGTAACTGCAACCGACCATAAACAGCGATGGCTTTGGCACCAGCATTGGGGCCTTCAGGCATTGGCATATCAGGAGTATTGAAGTCACCCATGAGACCTATCAAAACATTACTCAACATAGGTGTATCAGGGTATCCGGCAATTAGAGCACCTCCAAGCCCTGAAATGAAAATCATTTTTGCTTTAAGGGTATGGGCTATAGAAGGTTCTAGCTCTAGCACTCCAAATATGGTCAATTTGTTCAATCGAATTTCCGAAGTCATATCTTGAACCATATACCATGAGGAATCAATAGTGACGTCACTGTCCGCTGAAGGGACTGCGTTGTTGTTATTACTCCAGTCAGACGCTTTGCTCCATTTCTTGAAGGTCTCCGGTCGCCCATCGGGAATTGGTGGAGCTGTTGGAGCCACACAACCGTCAAAGAAACATCGGTACACCCTGTAGTCAATCTCCTTGCTGTCAGGATTGTTGTTATCTTTACCAGTCCCCTTCACCATGTAGGTCATGTTGCGTGCATCCATATTATAGTACCATGCTCCGTGATCCTCAGTTCTAGAATTTGGGAGTGTGTCGGTTCCGTTGGTTCTTGTAGATAAGGTACTAAAAGAGTCAGGAGTTTGCAGGAAGGAGTGTTTGATATAACCATAATCACCAGGCCGGACTTCTTTGATTGTCATCTTGTACGAGATGTTAACGAATTGCGAAGATTCAGCAAATGAAAGTGTGACAGGATCAACCGTATTCAAAGGTATAAATGCGGTATACCCTTCACCTCTATCGATAGCCTTTCTCCGGAAGAAAATCTCGTCAACGCCGAACTGATTAGTTAGAAATGCGTTCTTTTCCGAAATTGATTTCGGACTTACTTCGTTCCACGTCATTCTACCGAAACGCCCACTCGAGCAAACTGCACCTTTGGCGCCGCCTCTAGAAGAGTCGGCGTGATCCACACATACTGCAGGGTCCAATATGTTGGTTTTGGGCATCAAAGAACCACCGGCAGTACCTGTCAATGAACCGTCCTCATCAAATAGTAGCGATGAATGTGAATGATCGTAAGTTACAGTAGCACTTGCATTGTTAAACCTTAGCCTGTTTGTATGAATGGTTCCTGCTCCGTCATGTGCCTTGCAATGTGAACACGTTCCAAAGACCACGCAACCATCTTCATCGAAATTGACAAAATCAACATTAGAAATGGTCAGGCGACTTGTTCTAGGAAGCCAGATGGCCTGCTGTGTGCACGTGGTTTGATCTGAGTGGCGGACTTCATACGCACCGATATCTCGTAGCTTGGAGTGACCAACGAACAAGGAATCTTGAATTGTGGCACCTCCCCAGGGTGACCCAGCAGCGTCTGCTTCGGTATACTCAACACCAGCAATATCGTTATCCAGAGAAATCAGATCCACAAACCTTTGAAAAAAAAAGATTGTAAATTGATTTATTGAGACTTGGTAGAGCAGCTAGTAGCCCTAGAATGCTTTAGGTCGTGGGTTTGAGCTCTATTTGATCCGTAGTTTTTGTGGATCTGGTCATTCATAAATTATACAGCGATTTTATCGTTTACATAATACTAAGAAAATGATTCAGAGATTCATCATTTTTAAGCGCTCGGAGAAAAAAATTAAAATAAAAACAAAGAAGTTTTATTAAGATATGATGAAACAAGTGTAAATGAACTGTTATGAAGCTTAGCACTGATTAAGGGATAGAAATATTACCTGATGGAACCGCACTCAAGACATTCAGCAGCACGTAGCGCGTGCCATGTTGTCAACGAATTAAAATGGGCGGGCTCATTTTCCTTTGCTTCACAACTACCACCGGCTTTTGGATGGTAAATGGGAAATACCCAAAGGCCATAACGCCCTAAGGTATGAGCGGTGTTGTTCTTGAATTCCAGCATTGGTACATTTCTGAGGAAGAAAAATATCGTTATTAATACAAGGACATTAAAGAATGTTATTAAGGGCATCCAATCACCGATCCACAAAAAATTGATATCTTTTGAGTGCGATTCGCAAGGTTAGAGAAGATATCAATAAGCGCTGTTTCACTAGACTATACCATATGTAAAAACTCGTCAATAAAAGAAATATTGACCGGGATAAATTGATAACATGTGTTCTTAAAAAAAGTCATATTTTGATACAATTTTCCGAAATAATTTTCATTGATATTAATCCCACTTTCAAGACATAAATATACATCAAGAATGTTTGCACTTTCATTAGGAACCAGTTTTGTTACACCTATTAGACTTTATTATATCCTGGGAAAAAGTACAACGAGAATTTGACGTGCGCACGGCAACTGCATTTATTATAAACGGTATTTCAGGTATTTCAGGAAAGGCCAAACCATCTTACCTTGGACAAATAGTTGGGTCGTAGTTTGGTCCTTCGGGATGTTCAAACATTTGATACCAGAATCCAAAATGACTACATCCGGCAGCTGCATTATGACTGACTGTATTATTTGCATTCGTTACCCAATAAGCTGCTGGAGTAAGATCCACATTCAATCCGGAACTGGACAGAATGACGAGTACCGCTAAGTTGTACCGGATGAAATTTCCCGTTTCAATTCCGTCTTCCATGAAATAAGCATTTCCTAGAACACAAAACACAATCATTTATCAATTTGTTTTTTTAAGAATTAACTTCCAAACAAACTCCTTTTGTTATGTTGTTTGGAAGGTATTGTTTTAATTAATCAATGATATTTTGTTACTTTGACACTGTCATACAGTGAAATGGGAATCTTACGACACGAAGAGATCATTAAGACATGACTATTCTAAAGGGCTTACATTTTATAAACGCTTTGTTCATCCACTAGGGAATAAACTCATATTGAAGCTTCCACATACGTAGCAAGTTAACTACTGGGGTCTTACCTAAAATATCATAAATTACATTTCTTTCGACGCGTAGCCCGTGAATACCGTGCATTGTGACCGCACGGTTGAAACTCCGATGGATGGCGCACCCTTCCACGTAAGATCCTGTGACGTCACCATCCATGTGAAAATGGATGGGATATCGACCCATGCGATAGGCTTGTCCAGCATGGGTGATTTCGATATGATTGAAATGCGCCCTAGCTAAATGTGAATCTTTCTGGTTGGAATGCACCATGATTTGCACACCGAACTGGTCACTTCCAAATGGTTTTCCGTAGTTTCCCTCAAAACATTTCTGCACTGCAAACTGATCTGGGTTGAACGAACTTGGACATGGCTCAATTTTATCCTTCCAGTTCTCATTGAAGGAACCTCTGATGACAACGTTCCGGGTCAACAACCCAATTTCTGCTGCCGTTTCAATTGTACGTCCGGCGATTTGTTGTGTCAAGGCGACATGTTTATATTTCAATGCTGGTGTAAACTGAATAGTCTTACCACTATTCAGAACAGCTGTGATGCGAGCAGTCTCACTTTCACGCAGGCTTTTACTTGTTGAAGCTATGACAATCTCGTCCCCAATCTTCCAGTCAGGTACTTCGACCGTCACTTCAAGCTCACTTGCCCCAGTTTCCACAGTCTTGGCTAATCGAGTCCAAGTATTCATTATATGTTGCCCGTGTAACCCAAGGTAACCGGTGCGCAAAGAAATTGATTTCGCTCCATACACCGGTAGTTCCTGGGAAGTAACATTTCCGTGTAGTGTAACTATAGCCTTGTGTTCGAACGGTTTTTCTTCCGTTCCAATCATGAACGTGCCGTTCTTTGCAATCAAGATATGTTCCGCCTGTAAGTGGATATCTTTTTCATCGAAAATTAAAGTTCCCCCATCGATTAATAAGAAAAATAGTATCGGGGTATCCATATCTAGCAGCATTGTTTGACCAGTTTTGATGATAACATAAGCTCCTAATGTAAAATATAGAAAATAACAGGAAATTAACTCCAAATATGCAAATAAAATCATGCCTTATGATAAAAATACTTGATATGGCTGATATGCCCAAATATGGCTACAATTTTCAATAATAATATTTCGTAAGCTTCAATGTATACCAATTTTATGAAACTCAGTATTGGATATCCTTGAGGACAAACCAACACAACTTAATATAAACAGCATAATATTAGGTTCAAAGTATAGTTAAATTTTAAATTCATTTTGATATAACTCACCCTCTGTAGGTAATGGACCACCTCCCCAAGTGAACGGTGAACTCCAAACATCAACATAATCAACAGTTGCATTTATGGGAACAGCAAAACCGAAGTTCTCAAACTCCATTATAACATCAACTCCCATTGATGTATTTTTAGTTGCTCCAGTAATGCATTGTACTTCTGTTTTTGTAGTAGACTTGACAACACAGGTTGCACCAGCTATTGTCACCAGTACTGGCGCTTTGTTAGCATCAAAGTTTGTACCTGTGATGATGATTTTCTTTCCACCGCCGGTTCCAAAGCGTCTTGGTGAGACATCTAGAATTTTTGAGGTCAAACTTTCCTTGTAGGTGTAAGCATCTGGAAACTCCTTGGTTTCTGTATCCTGTTGCACTACAATGTCACATTTGATATCACCAGTTGCGCTGGCAAACGCAAAGTACATTGGTGATGTGCATGTCAACACCGACCCGTTGATGACGCTGACGGCATTGCAAGGAGAACCGCATATGTTCACAACAGTGTCATCACTAAAGCCGTGCCCGTTTAATGTCAGTAATCGTCCTCCTCCGAATCCACTCTCCTCAGCAGGTGTTCCGGTGACGACCAAGTTGTAGGTGAAGGTGGATGCATTGGACTTACCATGTGGAAGCATATTGATAGTCATGTTGTAAACACCAGCTGGATGTGATTGTAAGGAACATTCAATCCAGTTCTCGGAACTGTTGAAGGAAGAGACGAGGCATTCACCCCCGTTGCCGAAGCTGACCGAATAATCACCAACATTGGGGGCGATTAAGTTAGTAGCATCGATCCTCAAAGTATCACCTACAACACCATTGTCGGTGCCTACTCCTGTTATGAATGGTGTAAGTTCAGACTTGTATTGATAAGTTCTGGAGTTGAAACCGTATCCTGAAGATTTGAAAGTTACCGAGACTGTCCCTGGATCACTCCTGGGTGGTACTGTACATGTAAATTTGTAATCCTCATGGGAGAGGATCTCGCAGGGGGTGCCGTCAAAGAATATATTGTTTTTGCTCGTAAAAGCACCAACCACTGTTAACGTGACAATGTTACCACCGTGTAAGCTTCCTTGGGAGGGCTGAATGTTGTTGAAACTTCTTGACATTCTCACATACTTTGTGCTCTGCTCTACGATTGAATTACCAACTCTACTAGTGAACAGCTGTACGTTGTAGTTTCCGACAGTTTGATCAGGAATACGGCATTGTATTGTCGATGTACCTTCAGCACTGCCCGACCAATCGTCACGTGAGATAAACTTGCAGGTACGTTTGCCCATCTTTATAACAATGTCCTCTGTCTCGGCTGGAAAGTTTGTACCGGTAACATTCAACACAGCGTAAGGGGCGCTGATCCGTGTCGGTGAAAATTTAGTGATTCTTGGCGTTTTGCTCTCACTATAGGTATACTCAAGTTGCGCTTTATTGCACCGCTGTTGATCTGCTTCAAGATAACTTGTGTCGTAGACAGTCACCTTTTGTGCTGCGGCAGTTGCAGATGAAGGTATGGTACACTCAATGTGGGTGTAATTTTGTTGAAGCTTTGTACACTCCTTATCACCGATATTAACCACCAAGGTACTAGCAGTAAGACCATATCCATAAATTGTTAAGACAGCACCTCCAGCTAAGGATCCATCTACCGGTCCCAATGATGTGACCTCGTGTTGTAATACAATGGAATTGTTGACTTGGTGTGGACTCTTCAAAAGAGCATTACCAGTTTTGTAACTCACCACCAAATCCAAGAAAGTGTTCAATGCAGGTTCTTTAGACGTGTCCATTATACAAGTACATTCAATGGTGGTTCCGTCCTGTACGTTACATGGATATCCACCAAATGTGATATCAGGTTTCGGTCTTCTTTGAAACTTTCTTCCCTTTATTGTGATATGATCGCTGGGCAAGAAGAAGGTTCCTTGTTGAACAACAGTATCAACTTCTGGAGTTAATCTTGTCAGAAATCTATAGGTATTTGCTATGTCAGCTTTGATTCCTACAAGGTAAAAAATAACAAAGTTTAAATGATACATACGTAGGAAACAAAACAAATTATTTGAGTTTGTATAGGTATTGCTTTTATGTAAAGAAAATTACAATTCAATGTGTAAACGCAGTAGCTCCTTGGTGCCTATTGAAAAATATCAAACAGTTGGTATTATAAGGACATCGGATTTTCTTTCGCCTGTCAAGTCTCTGTTCCGATGTTTGAAGGTTCGATCCCAGTGTCTTTCCCCAGGTTGCTATTACTGACAATCAGATTTAAAGAATGTAGATTAGTTTGCATGAATTGGAACTGATAAATGTCTAGTTCTCTCGTATGGACGCGCGATTTGCAAAGTGTCAATAAAACTGGCTGTGGCTGTAAGTAAGGCTGTCTGAAAAATTTATCAGGACCTTATCTTTTCCTCTCCAGAAGATTTGGATATAAAAAAATACCGGCTTCCTTAGTAAAAACATCTAAAAAAAAAGGAAAAAAAAGAGTTTATTTTACCTTTAACTTTTACATCGAAGCTGGTGGTGATATCAGCTTTGGCAAAAACAATGATTCTTCCACCAAAAGAGATTTTAGTGTTACCATAAGACCTCACTAGACCACTGGAGAAGTAGAAATCACCGATTTGGTCAAAGCGGCGCTGGCAAGTCTCCCGCGCTGCTGAAGGGGTGCAATATACCACATCATTTTTGTAGTCGAGAGGATCGGCAGAGTTGGCTTCGTAAATACCAATCTTCAATCCTGAGTCTTTGTTGGTATACCAAGACCACTAAAAATAATATCATGATTATAATTTTATCTTTAAAGGAGAGTTAACGTCTAAAATTCACCATCGATTTATTTTACATAAATCGATTCTTCTAACAAAAATATAACTACTCGAAAAGTTTTATAAAACTTCTGGAAAAGCTTTTAAGTTAAACTTAAGAAAACTCGATAACTCGATTATAACACACACAAAACTGTACTATACTTCAAGTGAGAAGAAAATCGTATTCGCAACTCCTACATCACACATTTAGTCAC
>JAYRBV010108219.1:0-14571 GCA_036023255.1 Mitrocomella polydiademata | reverse complement strand
AAAGCAAAATAAATTAAGCATGGTCAAAGCAAGGTAAAAGCATGGTAAAATCAAGATAAAAGCATGGTAAAAGCATGGTAAAAGCATGGTAAAATCAAGATAAAAGCATGGTAAAAGCAAGGTCAAAGCATGGTCAAATCAAAGTGAAAGCATGGTAAAACATGATAAAAACAAGGTCAATCATGATCAAAGCAAAATAAATTAAGCATGGTCAAAGCAAGGTAATAGCATGGTAAAATCAAGATAAAAACATGGTCAAAACAAGGTCAATCATGATCAAAGCAAAATAAATTAAGCATGGTCAAAGCAAGGTAATAGCATGGTCAAATCAAAGTAAAAGCATGGTAAAACATGGTAAAAACAAGGTCAATCACGATCAAAGCAAAATAAATTAAGCATGGTAAAAGCAAGGTAAAAGCATGGTAAAATCAAAGTAAAAGCATGGTAAAACATGGTAAAAACAAGGTCAATCATGATCAAAGCAAAATAAATTAAGCATGGTCAAAGCAAGGTAATAGCATGGTAAAATCAAAGTAAAAGCATGGTAAAACATGGTCAAAACAAGGTCAATCATGATTAAAGCAAAATAAATTAAGCATGGTCAAAGCAAGGTAATAGCATGGTAAAATCAAAGTAAAAGCATGGTAAAACATGGTCAAAACAAGGTCAATCATGATTAAAGCAAAATAAATTAAGCATGATCAAAGCAAGGTAATAGCATGGTAAAATCAAGATAAAAGCATGGTAAAAGCAAGGTCAAAGCATGGTCAAATCAAAGTAAAAGCATGGTAAAACATGGTCAAAACAAGGTCAATCATGATTAAAGCAAAATAAATTAAGCATGATCAAAGCAAGGTAATAGCATGGTAAAATCAAGATAAAAGCATGGTAAAAGCAAGGTCAAAGTATGGTCAAATCAAAGTAAAAGCATGGTAAAACATGGTCAAAACAAGGTCAATCATGATCAAAGCAAAATAAATTAAGCATGGTAAAATCAAGATAAAAGCATGGTAAAAGCATGGTAAAAGCATGGTAAAAGCATGGTAAAATCAAGATAAAAGCATGGTAAAAGCAAGGTCAAAGCATGGTCAAATCAAAGTGAAAGCATGGTAAAACATGGTAAAAACAAGGTCAATCATGATCAAAGCAAAATAAATTAAGCATGGTCAAAGCAAGGTAATAGCATGGTCAAAGCAAGGTAAAGCATGGTTAAAGTTAGAAGTCGAGGTAAAGCCGGAGTCTTTTTGAAGTGAAATGTAATTTTATTTGCACAGCTTAAATATACTTACTTGTTTGAGTCCAGCAAAACCCAGGATTGCTAGCTCGTCATTAAAATTCTCAACTTTGAACATTCTTTCCTGCATCAAATCTGAAATTACAAGTAAGTTGTAGTTCAAGACATAGGTACAATTACGTAGTTATCGAGACAAAAGGGCTACACATAAAAAAATGATTATTTGTGCGAGGGTAAAGTTATACAAAAGAATAAAACGAGGCAAAACAAGATCTAGAAAGATTGTATAAACAAAGTTTTCAGCTCAAAATAACTTACTGAGATAGTATTCCATTTTTTGGGAGCTGTATACAGCCATTGTTTGTGCTTGATCCAACTGCGATTGAAGACCAGACACTTGTTTCTGGAGGCGAGCATGGTCCTATTGAATCAATAAGGATAAAAAATAAAGAATTGCTATGGGAAGAAACTATTGTGGTAGCGAGAACTTTAGGTGTGCGTAATAAAAAATAGGACCCGAGAAAACTCCCTTAATTTGAGGACAATCAAAGATGACCATAAAAGCAGATGAAACTGTTACAAAATTATAAACTACACTGGAAGACTCTGGGTGTTTATTTACATTGTACTTTTCCAGCGCTTCTTCAAAGAACATTTTTGAAATACTGAACTACTCTAACCAATTTTTAAGAGTTTTGTAACAATCAAAAAAATAGTTTAAACTTCACTTCCAACAATCTCACAAGCTTAACGTTTGGTAGACCGATTTTGAATATAGAAACCATTATACTTTTTTTCAGATACATACTGTCAAAAAAAATACATACTGTCTATCAAATTACTGTGGAACCCACCTCGGCAATTGCTGCCATTGTACTTGGTACTTGTCTACCTTGGCTTCCCGGTGACATTACATCTCTCAATGTATTGGGCAATCGAGATATGATGTTAGCTCCGCTTTCGACACGTTCACGCAAGTTAGCCGCCATACCAGCTTTTCCATCGTGTGTTGTTTCTTCTGTTGAAAAAAGAACCGGGAAAGGAAATTGAAGACACGAGTGGTTAAGACACTAGCTTGCCGCTGGTAGGGAGTTCGAGTCCGCCACCAGTTTCACTGACACGGGGGATAACCTCTTGTTGCTAATTTCCATAGTGGGTATAAATGAACCTCCGTCAAGTCGATTTATTCCCAAATGGACCCGCAAAACAGTCACTATAAGTTATTAATATTGACAGGGAAGTTAAGAAAGCTCAAATACACATTATGTTTCATTTGTTTGTGCTTTTATTTCTAATGTAAACTGATAAATTCTGTATTGATGATTCTAGCTATTCAAGAAATACTTATTTTATGATATTTTTGCGAGATTTCCGCCTTTAAATTTAATCTTCTACAGATAACTTTCAAAGTAATACTGCAGAAGTATACTCGTGTGACGTCCTGTGCCTCTTGAGAAAAGAGGCTATTATGGAAGAAACAGTTTCTTATTAGATAGGGAAATCCCACCTGCAAATTCTGTTTTTATGACAGTTCCATAATCAACTTGGTCATTCTTGGCATCAGTATCGTCTGCGGGGACAAAGAAATTACTTCTGGCACCACCCTTGGTGTTCGGGTTGTGGTGGCTACTGCCTGATCTTTTTGGGGATGATTGAGAAGGGGCCATACCAGAACCCAAAGCATGCGCATACTTTAAGAAAAATGTCAAGAAAATATTTTTACTAAATAATATAACAACTTTTTACTCTCTTCTGCAAAATCTAGCCGTTTTAGTATACAATCTTTTCATTTCAAATGCAGTTGAATATAGAAAACTCTCTACCAGACATTATCAAACCAATGAGAATGTCGCAAAAATAAGAAGAACACAACACAATGAAAGATTCCGACAATTTGCAAAAATTCGCGATTCTTACAAAAGAAAAGACATTTCGATGATAAATATGACTTGCAGCAACAATTTTATTTTATTAAAGACAATTTTATACACATGATTGGTGTCGAGGGAGCGATCTGACGTAATGATTTGTTGGCATAATTTTAGGGGACATTTTGGAAATTAATTTCCAATTAGATCAGGTAAAATATTGGGACGAGACTAAAAGATCAATCGAATCAAATCAATTACTCAAAAAAAACTTTTAAATTTCAGGACATTCCAGGACTTTCCAGGACATTTTACCCGTTTTTCCGGGACATTTTAAAGTAAAATCCAGGACATTCCAGGACAAAATATATATTCCAGGACTTTCCAGGACACCATGAATTAAATGATTGAGAAATTATCAACAAACTGATCGAACATACCCGTTGTTCCTCTGTTTCACCAAGTCTATTCCTGACAGGGTGGATGGATGGTTTGGGTCGTGAGCCGCCCCTTGGTTGTTGTGGCGGTTGGCGTGGTACGTGTTGAGGTCTTTGATGTTGTTGTTGTTGTTGTTGTTGGTCGTGGTGTCTTTTGTTTGCCCCGCTACTGTATTGTTGCTGCGGTGGTTGTCTCTGGTGGTTTGGTTGAGCAGGTTTATTCTGTGAAAAATAATTTTTGGGGCAATTTTGAAAAACAGCAGAGAAGAGAAGAGAACTCGTTTGGACCAAAGTTTTCACCATAAAAAAAGAGTTCCATAATCTGTTAAAAACTACTTTATCGATGATTACGGGTTGTTTCTCATATAAAACATTAGGGCAATAATCACAAGAGTTTTTTTTTCAAATGTCTAATTTTACATTTTCAAATTTTCGAAAAAAATGATATTGGGACAATACAGTACACTAATCAACCTAACGCACGCGAGGACTTCACATCGTACAATTTATCGTTACAGAATACTCAATATTGCTAAAAAAGACAATGTCGTACTATATGCCTTTGCGGCTTTTGTTTACATCCGAAACGGTTCTGACATTTAGTTCCCAGTATTTCTCTTTGTGTTTTATACACGCACGAAAATAAAAAAATAAAAAATGACAGGTTGGTTGGTGTATTGCCATGAATTAATGATACGTTTCCTTTTGAGATGATAATATATATCACACTTAAAATCCTTTGAGGTACTAGAAGTACTTTGGTTTTTCTAGGACTGGAGAAGTCATGAAGGGATATAATTTGAAAACAATCTTATTTTCTGAAAATATTTATCGAGTTTATCGATCAGTGATAGACATAATCGTAAAGTTTATCGTGGCTTGGTTCACTATTGTTTACGTTTGACTACGTTTCGAGAGATCTATATAATAAATAATATATATATATATATTAAATCTTACTTTCTTCTGTTTTAAGGTGACTGCTCTTTTTAAGATGAACCTCGTATCCGTGTCAGCGGGAAATCTCATCAGATAGGATAAACAATTACTCAAATCGTTTTGAAGCACTAAAAAAATAAGAGAAATCGTTTTTTTACAGTTTAGACCAACCACCACAAGGTAAAAAGAAGCATAGTTTTTGTTAAGTTAAATCTATTATACCGGGTGAATAAAAAAAGACCACTTAATTTACCTAGGTCATCAAAAATCATTTTTCAAATGAAATTCTGGTACAGTATATATGACTTTCTAATTTTCAGAAAATATTGAATATTGAAAAAAACTTGCTATAAGAAGGCAAAAAACAGGGAAATATATACCAAAAAGATACTTCTGGTTCCATAGCTTTCAAAGTATGAAATCAGTTGGAATCACAAATGATGAAGTGGTTGAGTTGATATGGTTTTAGTTTTAGTTTCAAACACGGTTTCATATTTGTGTGATTATCAGCAGTGTATCCGGCTGATGAAAGGCCTAATAATGCTGAAACATGTCTCGCGGTTCTGCGCCCTCTAGAACTTCCGAGACAGCTTCTTTAAATATAGAAAAAGCCTAGAAGGGATACAATTTTTCCAATTATACTTACAAACACCCCTTAAATGTATCAGCATGGCCACATAAATATATTCCACCAGCTCCATAGCCATGCCTTCGGCAAAGATGGCATCCCAAAGTATCAACAGTCTATTCATGGGATATTCCCGTCCAAATAATAACCTCACCCAACGACTACAAATGAGAAGAAAACAGGAAGATTGATACCAAAATGTTACAAGATATACACTATGTCTGCTATAAAGATTGCATTTCTATGTTTGATGCGAAAATCACTCAAAAAGAGCACCTATAGTTTTTTTTAAATAGAATCAATAATTAAATGAAAAAAAATAAAATTGTACATATTTTCCTCCTAATAAAAGTATCTAAATAAATATTTCGGTACTCATTAGGAGGAAAATATGTACAAATTTCTTCCCTCCGCGAGAACTTTGTCGACCTTAAAAACCCATTATCTCTGTATAGAAGAATGCCATTCATTATCTCTGTATAGAAGAAATACCATTCTTTTTTGTTCTCGAATTGAATTCTTACATTCCGTATACTTGTGGAGTGATATCAATCTTTTTTAAATGGCAACATAACTCAGCATCGTATTTCTGCAACAGACTTCCCTGGATTCTTTGTAATTTGTTTGAAATGGCATTCACCTAAATGTAAAAACAACAACAGTTCAACACAGGGTTACCTACCTACCTGTGGTAATTCACATTCAAATTTCACGGTTTTCAACGGTATTTTCCTCAATTTATCCAGGGTATTTTTACCAACATAAATATTTGCGTTTGTTCAAAATTTTGTAATGTATTTTTATAAAAACGTATTATAAATATTTCCAGGGTTTACATGCACTTTTTCACTAAATTCCAGGGTTTTTAAGGGTTCTCTAGGATGCTGGCAACCCTGCAACAGGTATCGCAAAACAAATGACCCAAGGTATATTGCCCGGGTAGGGTTTTAAATAATAGCGATCCTCTTCTTATATAACCGTCTCTCCTACAAAAGAGGCCCTAACTTTAAACTTTTTTAATTTTCAGCCAGTATTGAATTCGAGATAAAGAAATGGTCATTTTTTTTCGCTGGTGATTTTTCTCTCTGATACTGCAAATAAAAAAGTTTGAAATTTTCTACCCTCGAAAATTAAAACGTAGATTGCAATTAGCGCCCAGGAATTTAATATATGAGAAATAAATTGGCATTAGATTTGGAGAAAAAAACACATCCTGTGGATCGAGTTGGATTTGAGCATGATAGCTTTACCACTGATATTGTATTGTAAAAAATATACTTGCACGTATATTCCACGTTCATATTTAAAAAATTTACCGGTTTACTATCTGGGTTTTGGAACATGGAACGATCGTTTGATGAATGTCCAGATTTGACCTATGATTATCAAACACAAGTAAACGGTTAAAGAAGAATTTTATACCGCCCAGGGCATTTATTTAATTTTCAGACTTTTAGGGGGACGTTCATTAGAGGGGGCGTTTATTCAAAAATGAGTACCTTATTACACGAAATTAACGCGGTACATTAATTAACGCGAATTGAAAGATTTCGCGTTAATTAAAGCCCCGTTAATTACCAGTTCGAGTAAATTTCCCCGGCCTTAATTAATGTCACGCGTTAAAAATACTCGCGCTATTTTCACACACTTTTAATTACTGTTTTAGGGTATTTTTTAAACAGCCGAAACTAAAATGCGAGGGCATATTATAAAGGGACATTCAAGGAAAGGAGTAAATCATTTGAATATGATAGTATTTACTTTTAGTACTTTCTAAAAATTGATTTATTCTTAGCCAAACACCTTTGTTTCGCTTTTTTCCTTATCAACTAAAAAAATCGCATTAATTAAATACCATGGGAATAAGTTAATTTTCTTGATTCGCGTTACCACACACTTTACAGACATGCCTCTCTATTTGCGTTAATTGGCACTCGCGTTAATTTAGCCCGCGTTATTTAATTACCCGCGTTAATTTCGTGTAATAAGGTATAATATTTCATTTAAACAACAATAATAAATTCATAACATTGATTGTTTTCTCTGATTGTTTTCTCTATCTTATAGCCTATTAGGGGTGCTTATTAGGAATAGGTGGCGTTTATTGGAGGATTTACCGTATCACATTTGAGAAGAATTCATTTGGAAGAATTAGCCAAAGAAATCTTTATAAAGGAGGGGAATGATTATGTTAGGCAACGTTGCCTATGGAAGGGTAATATTTTCTGGTTGAAATATTCAAAGGTTAATTAATCAAAAAAAGTCAAAGGGGTGGAGACTTTTCCATCGAATAGAAAACCATTATCCCAAAAAAAGTTCCTGGCAAAGCTTTGAATATACCTGTTGCGAAGTTTCAATGGGTCTTAAATCCACATACCATGGCTGGATAGACTCCATGATGTTGTAGAACAAGCAACTAGAAAAGATATTAAAACTGAAATTAGCATAACAATTCAATTTTTATACATATTAATGTAGATTACAACAATAAATTGGGTACGATAAAATTAAGTAAAAAAAGGTGTTTACTATGCGTCGTGTTCAATAAAATCGTTGTCCAGGACCATCTTTATCTCCTCGCTAAATTAAAAAAAAAAAGGAAAAAGAATCATACTCTAAGAGACATAAAAGTGCCTACGGGACTTAGTAGAGAAACAACAGGGCGTAGATTTGTTGGTTTTCTTGGGTTGAATACATTCTCGCAGTGTACATCTCTTCATGTTTGGGTCAACAGTTGCAACAGTTAGCAATTTGTGTTTTACGTATCCTGATTGATACTTGGGAATTTCCACGTTATATAATTTCTTAGAAACAAAAGGCGTGTTGAAACGTTTGACACTACAAAGAGTCGGTTAGAGTGTCTATCTGACACCCTGAAAGAGTCAACTGGGAATTAATGAACTAGAACTAGCAACATTTTCCACCTGACAGACACTTTTGACGAGGTATGACATGTTGAAAAGTGTCGATGTAATTAATGAACACGTTTAGTGTCCCGTTTATGCCTTTCAGTGTATACACTACATGTCTTGAGTGGCATTTTACCTCAAAGTTTAATACATTCTTTTTGATAGCTTGATTTTAAATGAGGAAGAAATAATCCAGTGTGACATCAGGTTAAACAAAATTACCTTAGCTCTTCTTTACTTTCCTTCACAGCACTGCAGTTTTTGACCATGACATAAATCAAGGGTGACAGTATTTCGTGCATTCCCTGGAAAATTGTAAAATAGATATTATGTAGATTGAAAAAAATTAAAATCGTGTAAAAGAGACCTGTTTTATATTTTCAAAACAAGCATTTCCAAATATTGATTAAATTCAACTCAACATAATTGGTAAATTTAATTTCCTGTGCTTCTAACCTTTTCTCTGAAAGCCACAAAACTTCAGTAGTAAATGGTCAATTTCAAACAAAAATTTAAAAGTTGTGTAAAATGACTGTTACCTGTTTGTAAGACACTTGAGGGTTCTCACGGGCATAACAAAATAGGATATGTAAAAGATAATTTCTAGAAAAAACGAAAAAAAAATTGATTTTGACGTGTTTGATTACGTTATTTATATTTTGAAATTTCCTCATCCAATAAGAAATAATTACACAAGTGAGAGCAAGAAAATGAATTTTTAGTTTATTCTTTTCACAATAACTTTTTATCAAAAGAAAATCTTGCAAAATATTTATTTGTAACAAATTCACAAGAATAAATCTCCAAAATTTTTATTTATGAAAGACGCTGAATATTTATATTTTTAACAAGCATTATGATCACCTTAATTCTAATTTTGGTGGCCCTTATAATTTCGCTCCCTCAAATTTTCGGTCCCCAAATTTTTGCGTACTCTTTAATTTTCTTAGATGCGCGAAAATAGGCCTTTTCGTGCACCCTTTAATTTTTAAAAAGGGCGCAAAAATTGATGGAATTAAGGTATTTTTGAGCATCTAAGAAAACTGAGACCGCAAAACAAAACAATAGAAAACAAGAAAACTACCGTCAAACTGACAAATTTAAAATAGTTGCAATAAGAATAGTTTCTCTTGACTTACTTTATATTTTCCTGTTGAAAGAATTCTAGTTCTGGGTACCTAAAAAATGAAGGAAGGGCCGTCTGTTTAGAAATGAATAGTAATAAATCTTTGTATATACTTTAATCAATATTTTTTTCGCAGTACATTATTTTTTTATTTGAACATATTTACCCAGGATAGCCTTTTCAGTTCTAGTAAACTGCTATCCTTTGGTCCTTAGCCACGGATCCACAAAAAAAATGTAAATTTACTCAAAATGTTCAAAAAGCTTACAATCGATCCAAGTCTTGTATAATGAGTGTCCTTAATTCATTATCTTGAAAGTATTTATTCCATATGCTCTAAAAAAGAATTGTCGTAGTCTGAGATAAAAATAATCCTCTTTTACTGTGTAGTTTGGTAAAAGTTTTTTTCGAGGCAGTCAAAAATAAATTTCAATCAAAGAATATGTATACATACATCTTCAGCTAAAGACAAAGGATGATGTTTTTCGAGGTCAACTTCTTCTTGTTCTTGGTGAGGATTGATGACATACTGAAAAAAGAATTGAGGTTAGAGTGAACAAATTATTCAATCAATGTGTGAAGTCTGGGAATCAGTGCTGTTTAAAGATAATTCTGAATAAAGCGTTACATCTGTCACAGCAGGTTGTTACAAATAAAATGAGTAATCTGGAAGAGTGTCACATATCCCGTTTCACATTGTTGTTTCAAGCATGAAAACACCCGTTAAAAAACTTATGTAACACTTTTATTGCCATGTACCATTTCCCAGGAACTAATTTAATGATTAAAAAATAGAGGTTTTTATATAGATTGACATCCAAGAGAACTAGTCACATGGTTTGAAAACAATCAAATGGGTTTGTTTCAAAAGAAAATGTTAAATGTAATCTCTTATTGAGACAAAATTATTAAATTACAAAAAAGGGAATATTTCTCAATAAATTTCAATCAAAATTTTGGGAAATTTCACTTTTGGCAGCTGACACAGGAAAAAATCTTCAAAAACCACCCCAAATTTGCCAGGGAAAATGCACTTTTACCTGGCAAAACAGCCATTTTTTAGGGGCATTTTGATACAAACTCCCTGGGAAAGTTGATACCAATTCCACGGTAGAAAATGGCTGTTTTGCCTGGTAAAAGTGCATTTTTCCCTGGCATATTTGGGGTGGTTTTTGAAGATTTTTTCCTGTGTGATTTTCACTATCATCTAAGTAATGTTATGTTGACTGTAATAATTTAAATGCTCAAACAGATAAAAACTGTAGAAATACCTTTTTTCTTATATTTGTATACCATTCTCGTCTTTCTTTAACCTCCTTTACCCAACTTGATGATTTATCTGACAGACATTCCCAGAAAATCTAAAAAAAGGTTCGATTAAATTCCAGAATATGTCTTATGAAATATATTTTCATTTTTATTTTAAGATAAAGAGCGAACTTATGCCTCTCTGACAAGTGATATGTATTCGCCACACTGGTACACTTAAATGTAAAATGTTTACCATTTCTAATCAATGATTTTAGCTGGCACGTTATTTTATACTACTGAGCAGACAAGTATAAATTTAATAAAAAGCAAGATATGGTAAAATAAAATCATACCCTCCAACAAACACTGCGATAATTGTTGGTACCAAGATGTCCGTTCAGTGCAGAGATACGTAACTGAAAAGATAATTTAATAATATTCAGAAACAGACATTTCTTTTAGTTAACTGTAAAGTGATAATTAAATAATTTTGGGAATGCAATCTAGTATTCGTATTCAAATAAGTTAACCAGTAAGTAGATATCAAAACAAATACTGAGCCACTTCATCAGCAAATTTTATTGATATGCATATAGTTTATGTAGTTTATATGTTCCCATAATGGACAAATATCTTTACTTACCTGCTCTAGTAAATGAGTACGATGAAATAACTGATTCCATTCCGCCCTAAAAGTTACAAATATAAAACCATTTCACTGTTCAAACAACATAATACTTTCAGAGCAGTTACACCTAAAATATTCGAATAACATCATAATAATTTCAGTGTGGTTACACCTGAATTGTGAAAATAAAAAATAAAGTTCTTTGTTCTTTAATGTTTTGAAACACAGTCATGATTAAAAAATTACTGAACTGATCATTAAAGTTGAACATTTTATCATTTGATAAAATCATTTTACTTTATTAGTAAATTTCTATTTCCATCTTATTATATCCATTGTAGTTTTTATGATATATCCAGAAAGAATGTAGTGAAAGATAATTCATACAGGTCCACAACTTCCGTAAAAAGATTAGTATCGAAGGAGGCCCTACCATGGTCGCGCCACAGAAAAACTAAGGCCTCTGGATTGCCTATAAAAGCACTCAAAATTTAGAATTTCACCATGATTTTTATCCACAAAACCTACTGATAATTTGTATGGTGAACTCAATCTAAAAGATTGACTAATAAAACCAACGTTGCAACAACAATAAATTATTTAAATATTATCTTAATTTCAAAAAAATATTGCTAAAATGCTGGAAATATTGAAAAAATTGCTAGTAACTTAAAATATTGAAAATATTACCCTGTACCAACCCTGGTACAAGAAAATTCAAGAGCAATAAATTTTCATTGTTCAAATTTCCATAGTGCTAGATCCAACTTACTGCAGTGAAAGCTCAGGTTCCACATAAAACCTTGCATTGTTTTCTTTTGTAGAAGCTTCAGAGTAATGATTCTTATTCATGACCAAAGCAGGTGAAGGAAATTCACACAAGAAATCAGTTTGATCTGCACCTGTAGATAAATTACGAACAGAAAACATTATTTATGATTTTTTTATAAAAAGTTGGATTGTTTTAATTTAAAAATATGGTATTGATGGAAAAATTACTTCAGTGTAATTACGACAAAAAGGGAGAAAAATAAAGGAGAAAGAAGAAGTGGAGAAAAGGGGCATTTTTCAAATTAGTTGTCACGAACATTCCAGAGATACGAATGGTAGAGCAGTTAAAAACATGAGGAATAATTTTCCCAATTGCAAAAGGGGTATCTAGGTATAATTGTGATACTGTATAAGGCCTCACAAAGTTGAGTCTTCTGTTATGCCTAAAACTTTAAAAAATTGATGCAATTTATTTGCTACGAAAACCAAGATGCGGACTTGATATGCTGTTAATTGAACAGAAATACAGTATTCCAAGAACTACATTATGAAAAAGTTATCATTCAATAAAAAAATCAAATAATTTGGTTTCGTGCGGAAAAATATCAATAAAATGGCACCATGCGCTAGTTTTTTCAACACAGGCCTTCACAGGAATGGCGTGCGATCGCATACGCCCGTACATGCCATAAATATTGTTGTTTGGCGTGCGATCATCGCACGCCTAAAAGTTCTAATAATGGCGCACATTTATAGCATGGCGTGCGATGATCGCACGCCATAACATAAAATGTTTGTTTTAAGGCGTGCGGTCATCGCACGCCAGACATTTTCTTCCTGTGAAGGCCTGCAACATGCGCATGTTGTTGCCTCTAGCTTATGGTTTGCCATGCAGGATTTAAAAGTAGGAAAGTCGGAAGGGGGGTTTGAATAGACATTTAAAAGGTGGCAAGTGTGACATCTTCGTCAAGAATATAGATAGGTTGACAAGGAATTTCCAGTTTGTGAAGGCTTGATTACTGAGTAGTAAATCTTTTAAAAATGAAAAGGGAGAAAATTTATACGCTATTTATATGTATTCCTTCATGTAATTGGACTGAAATGATGGCTTTTACTCATTAAAAATAAATTGACTAGTATTTGTCCAGTTTTTTGTTACTGTATAAAAACACCAAAATATGGCTGAAAATGACACAACAATGAATGAAATTAAAACCAGTTAACTCACAAAACACAATTACATAAATCAGATGCGAAGTACGTAATTAATTACAGGTTTATGTTGATGAAAGTCTAATGTTAGTGGATAAGGATGTCTAAAAAAATGACAAAAAAAAAATGGTAAGTAAGTAATTCGAATTTGAAAGCTACAGACTAACAAATGTACAAGATTATAGCGAAAACCTTACCTATGCCATACTTGTCTAGAGATGCATGGATATCACTATCAGAAACTGTGTTTTTCATATGAGGTATTTTTTTGCTCATACTTTTTAAAAGATAGAGATCATCTAAAATTTAAAAAAATTGTCATTGAAAAAAGGAATCTTTTTGTCTCTCTTAATTTTGCAAGCTCTAAAAAATGGTCCTTTGATTGATTGCCCATGACTGCTGCTTCTTGATCTAGGTGGTTGGGTCTAAGAAGTAAACCCCAAGGCCTTTCTTTGTGGTTTGTTGAGCACATCAGCCCTAACTAATCGCCACTGGCTCTTTTAATTCCTTAATTAAATTGACAAATTGACCTTTATTTGGAATTATATAAAAGGTATCCAGGAGATAAAGAAAGTTTCAAAAATATTTTCTTTTGGATATACAGTAGGAGCCAGAATTGTTTTCACTCTTCCACTTTCCCTCATGAAATATAGACAACACATTTATTATTAATGATTATTTTAATGTAAATGTTGTTGTTATATACCTTTTTCGCGCTGCAACCTTGGATTTCAGCTAAAAGGGGTCAGACAAATAAATGTTTGTACACTAATGTTTGTATTTTTAAATATATCATCCAAATGTCATCCAGATATAATCCAGATAATCCACTAATATTTTAATCCAGATATCATTAGCATATCATCCAAATAACAATATAGGATGATATTTGGATGGTACTGGATGATGTTTGGATATATTTATTATATATTTTAGAAAAATAAAAAATGTCATCCAGATGTCATCCAGAAGTGCAATCCAAACATCTCCAGATATCACCCAAATATCATCCTAGTTGACATTGAATGATATCTGGATGATAATGGATGATGTTTGAATGGCATTAGTGTTGGATGACATCTGGATTGCCTTCTTTTAAGATCATATTCAGCCATATGAATGTGATACATAAATCTAAAAGATAGTTACTGTGTCAAAACATCAAACAATATAAAAACAAAAGTCACACTATTCAAGTCACTTTCAACAAACAATATTTATGGTTAAATTAGAAACAAATAGGCAGCATCAATAAATCATGCAATTAACGTAAAATAAAGACATAGTCGAGCAAAGAAATTAAGGGACCGTTGAAAGCAAACTTTCTTTGACATTTGCGATAAAAAACATTGCAGATTGCGATGTCTTTGACATTCACAAGAAAAAAATTCTAAAAAACAACCCTGTAATATATCTAAAAAACATGCTTACACAGGAAACAACCCTGTGATTTATGGCACAAAATTTGAGAAAAAACCATGATACTGTTATATAGCCTGGCTCGCCCCAAATTTTTCAATTCTCCACTCACTACACTCGCGAAGGAAAAATCAGCATGGTTTCATTGC